>CABFVZ010001444.1:3533-104113 GCA_902151445.1 Timema monikensis
TTTTTTTGCAGATTATTCTTTACTATGAGGCTACTTGTAGAAAGGTTTCTCTTTCATCATCCGCTTTTAAAGTTTTCAAAATTCATCCCATTATGACACCACTTTTTGTTTATGATTTCTAATGAACTTTGCTCTAAGCTGACATGAACTGCTACTACACTGAGTCGACTTTTTACCAGTGAAATATTTTCTATCATATTCCCATCATATTATTTCTTAGCTAGCTTTAAACCTTTTTTAAGTATAAGTCTACCTGCTTGAGAATTAGTTAGGTTTTCAGTTTTTTTTACTTATTTTGATCTGTTTTATAAATTTTAGAATTTAGTTCTATACCTTGAACTTTTTTTCATTGCAACTGTCAAATTTTGAGCACCATCATTTTCGATTTTGTAGATATTCATTAAAATTAATATGATCTTTTATTATTATTTATGATGTCAATGTTCACATTTTTTAAAATGTATAGGTCTAGTGCTTGTTTTAACATTAGGTTTAGTTGGATGTTAAATCCTTGTTGCTAAACCATATTAAATTGCTGCACCAGTGTCCTCACCTTTACAACTAATATTTTGTGTTGGTGATCTTGCACGGTGCTAGAGCATCACGGGTAACTAAGGCGTTCCCTTGCAATGTTCTTTGTATTTGTCTGAGGGCATTGCTACCCTACAATGCTCTAAATAAGATATTGTTCCTCTATTTTAAATCTAGTTTTTATGTAACATTTGTTGAATTTGAAACATTTGACGCATTGACCCTCATGCTTCTATAAATGCTCCAGTGATCTACCTAGTGAAAATATTAGTTTTAAACTTTAAATACACTGATACCTATTTTTATAATTAGCTTTAATTTAATCCAGCTCAATTATAATTTGATATTCAAACTTTAGAATCTAGTATATAATATATAATAGATTTTAATATTATGCTTCTAAACTTATTACAGTTAAATCTAGTAACTATTTGTACCATTAGTTGTATGAATAATTTTTTTCAGGCAAAGAAGAAATCACAGTAACTTAATTGTTATTTGTGTTCTTTAATAACTTGTTCATCCATGCTAAAAAAAAAATTTCTACTAACAATTATTCATTTATTGATTTTGATTTATCAGTATTTTCTCTCCCACAACTTTTGTTTTGGTGAACTTAATTTACTTTAAATCCATTAAAATGTCTTCCGATTCACTAATATTTGACATCAACTAATAACACATTTTTTTGAACAGATTCACAAATTGAATTAATTACTAAAGAGATGAGATTAAATTTTAATATCCTTGTAACTTGTGGGTTGTGGTAGAGAGAGGTTGCCTAATTTAAAGACAATCAAACCGAAAGTATATTCAATAGGCCTATAGTAAAGATGTCAATATATTGGATATGTGTAGGCCAAAGTGTCAATACTTGAATGCACAACAGACCAAGCTATATCTGTTATACCAAAGTTTTGGCATGTTTAAACTTTTATTTCTTATGACCCTGAAATTACCAACTCATTTTATCTACTATTATACTCTTTTTTACTTAAGGATTATAGACTTTTAATCAAGGGAGGGGGGTTTTAGATTTCATTTAAGTTTCTAACAACCAGAGTAGGCTATTTTAAATTGGGTATTTTTATTTTTTGACAATACATTTAATTTTTGATTATCTCAGCATGATTTGAACGACGAGTCGAATTAGATGTATTTCAAGCTTCAGCAATTTTTTTTTTGACAGTCCTTTTTCAAACATATCAACTCTCATATTTGTTAGATTACACCATTCATAAGCCACAAGGGTTTTTCTACAATATCAAACTTAATATCTGATAAGTCAACCAAAAAGACTGTCTTTATTAGTGTGATTTCTTTTTCTAATACATTTTTATGGTGCTTCTTCAAAGTAGTTATCTATTTTTAGATTCAAGTTGATAATTAAAATTGATGCTTTTACATTATAAATTCAAAAATAACTATGGCGTGGAAGGTGTATGGTCAGCATTTTATAATTTAACTTAGTGGTAATATAACATCACAATGTGGTTTTAGTTTACCAATAGCAACCAATCTATATGAATAATGTACCAACATAGCAGACTATATCTCTGTTTCAATATCAGGTATAGTAATGTTAAATCTCTGTTGCTAGACCATTTTATTAAAATGTTGCACCAGTGTCCTCACCTTTACAACTAATATTTTGTGTTGGTGATCTTGCACGGTGCTAAAGCATCATGGGTAACTAAGGCGTTCCCTTGCAATGTTCTTTTTATTTGTCTGAGGGCAGTGCTACCCTACAATGGTGTCAGTTAATTTTTGGTTCAAAGTGGTTAATATTTACTCTCTAATATTACTCATGTATGTGGAGATACTTATTTTGTAGTAACTTTTTTTCGATATTTGAAAAGTTATATATTCATTTTCCTTGAAAAGAAATTTTGGTTTATTTGTGTCAAACTTTTGCACCATTTCTTTGTATTATACCCAGTAGTGGACCCATGGGGGAAAGGGATGGGTGCTTGAGGGGGATAAAGCTCCCCCTACCCTAGTTTGAGAATACTCTGCGATTTACTCAGATCCAAAGATAAAATAAAATAGGGTGTGTGTGTGTGTGTGACCATTTAAACATTATGAGTAAAGAAATATCAAGTGCCACACATCCTTGTGTTGATCCTCCCTAGTAGTCCTAATCGATGTACTTGCCGTCTAGTGAATGGCCAAAGTTCTGAAGATTGTGGCATGTTTCAAATCTCCTAGTTTCACACGCAGTTCTATCGAGGAGTTGCACAGTGGCTATACATTTACTTACTATAAATAATCTGTTATTTTTGTGACAGACCTATGTGACGGTTAAGACAACTTTAATCTAGGCCTATTTATTTATTATTTTAGATTATAACGCTTATAATAGTAAAAATATTGACCCCCCCCTTCCCCCTATGCTTCACAATTATGTGTACACTACTGATTATACCCCAAAATTGTGACCTTTGATTTCCCAGTCACTACCCAATTAGTGAAATCTAGACTGCTTATCCACCAACACTGTAGGTAATATTTATGCCCTGCTTACTATAAACACAATGTAAAAACCATACACTTGTTTGTATCTATTCCTGCAGGGCTATTATGACCATTTGACGCAAAGTTAGTTGCTACCGCTAGTTAGCTTCACTTTCGAAGAAATTATAGCGTTTGGGTTATTATGACCAGCACATTTTGTATCGTCCGCTAGTTTTAGCTTCAACTTTGCTTCTAGCGTTAACGCACAGAATAAAATCAGTTTGCGTCAACAGTTGGCAACAATTTTCCAAAGAATATTACCTTTTAAGAAGTTAGAGGCTAGAAATGAGGTACATTTATTTCAAGAATGCTGGTGTTCATGACTGAACATTATTCATTTATTTTTATTTTCCCAAACAACTGATCACAAGTCACATTATTTGTGAGAACGATTTAACCTAGCTTAATTTAATAAATCACTTGCATAATTTTGTTTGCTTACGATTTGAAATGAAAAAATACTAGGCATACATTATTCAATACACATAACATATTGTAGTAAAAAAACATGTGAGCTATGCATTAAAATAGTAATGTCACATGGGGAAATGAATAAATTAGTATGAGAAGTTGGCTAATAAAGAAACAATGTTTTTGTAAGATGTATGCTTTACGACCAAATTCTTTATTCTTCATATATTCATGTTGATACTGGAACAAGTTGTTTTATTATATTAATTAAAAATAATTTTAACAGTTTATAATGTAGACTTCTTATATTTAGGCCTATTTTAATTTAAAATAATTTAAATTTGTAACTAAAAAATATAAGCCTTATAAAACTTTGTTTCAAAAACAACATTTATCAAACAGTATATTAATATTTTGTATTTTGGCTTTATTAGTAGGCCTATTTTAAAACCGTTCTCGATTTTGTCAAGCCAAAAATTGAACGTTCAAAGATATAAGCCTACAGTAAGGTGTTTTAAATTTCATATGGTTTGATCGAATTGAGGTTAGATAAAGAAAACTTCCTATCTATACAGTACTCCACCTGAACATATATAGGCCGACTTTGTGCTAATTTTATTAATTTACAGTGTTGAAAAGGTTCTCACGTTTGAGATTGAATCA
The DNA here is from genome assembly GCA_902151445.1 of Timema monikensis. Lineage (NCBI taxonomy): Eukaryota > Metazoa > Arthropoda > Insecta > Phasmatodea > Timematidae > Timema > Timema monikensis. Next base: position 7,653 of record CABFVZ010001444.1, read on the forward strand.
ATATGCGGTGTGAAGATCTTAGAAAATAAAACTAATTACTTAAAGTTGATGAAAGTGTTCAAGATCTCCCAAAAATTGTGTTCACACTGAATATTTTCGACAACTTAATGTTAGTCATCCTACTAAGTTAACAAAAAAAGTGAACGAGAGGGTGGTTTGGATGGCTAAAAATAATAAAATGCAGCTTTTACATAAAGGGAATTATTGAGACTTTAGTTAAGTTATTAAGAATATAAGGATATTATATTTCTTTATAATGATTTGTTTGCAATTTATTCACTTCAGTATAACTAGCTTTAACTACTAATTATTGGTTTCAGATAACTTTGGTAAACCTTTTATGATTAAAATCTAGGCCTAAACCAACCAAACCGCATGCAAATATTAAGGTAGGGCCTATTTAGTTATTTCCAGTCTTGGCTGCAATATTTCATAGGCCTACTACTGTATGTATGATTCAGTTTAAATATGATTACATCATCAAAGTTTTGTTGAAGCATCTTAAACATATTAGGCCTATGTTTTATTATTTTATCACCTGAATTATCAGTGTATGGTGAATAGTAATGCATTTTGATAATGTTGTGTTTCAAATAAAATACATTCAGTGTATCCCAACTCTTGGCCTACATTATGATATAGGCCTATTTAAAGCTACAGTAGCCCCATGACTTCTTTGGTGCTGAGTGACAGCTCACAGCTGACGGCTTTGAAAAGTTACCAGACCAAATTAGGTATCCCTACGCCGAACCATATGACCTGCATAAACATGTGTTTAGCAGCTGTCAATTCTGACAGTCAAAATTTTGGTATATACCTAAATGTTGACTGTCAGAAGTCAGCTGTGAACTGTCAGTCAGCACCAAAGAAGTCATGGGGCTACTGTAGATTATGTGAAACACACACAAAACGTTTTGAGGTAATTATATTGGGCTAATGAGATGGCAAGTTTAAATAAGGTAGCACAAAACACGTAATAAATTACAAAAATTGGCAAACATAACCTCGTAACGCAAACCAAAGGACAAGTAAAATGTCTGCGCAACTTAGCGTCACGCTACTAGAGAAATATTTGCGCTCGCAAGGACTTTGCTTTCGCAAAGTGGTCGGCCATAATAACTTTTGACGCAAAGTCTAGCGTCTCTCTGCTAACGGTCGCAAATTCGTTTTGCGTCGTGGTCATAATAACACTGCTGGGTGGCCTTATATGTACTGTATGAATTTCATGTGGGCATGAGCTGCACATGATTTGGAACAACTGATTGATATGATTTTATCATCATGTGCTAAAACAGATTTACTTTATAAACTTATACAAAACATATTAACTTTAATTTAATCATTCAAATTTGCCTGGTGTGATTGATCAATTTTTTTTAGGTATGAGGAGATCCCTCTAATCTTTCTTATTTTTGCTGTAAATACCAGTTCTGGGGATGTTAAATCTCTGTTGCAAAACCATATTAAATTGCTGCACCAGTGTCCTCACCTTTACAACTAATATTTTGTGTTGGTGATCTTGCACGGTGCTAGAGCATCATGGGTAACTAAGGCGTTCCCTTGCAATGTTCTTTGTATTTGTCTGAGGGCAGTGCTACCCTACAATGGTTCGTTTCCCTCACAATTTTTGCATGTTCGCTTAAAACTTAAGTCACCTCATAAACCCAAGATGATATTTATTGTACCTCTTACAAATTAAATTAATTTTTATGGTCTTATAACTTTTGGGCTATGGAATGGAGACTGGTTATAGTAATAAAATGTATTATATTCACTTGTGTAAATGGTCAATCTATTATATATGTGTAGGCCTATGGAATATTTTATCTGATAATGGCCTAGATTCAATCTAACTCTACTTGTGCCCATCAAGTTCAATTTAATCAAAACAAATATGAAACATTATTCTCCTAGGTTCTCATCAGTTTGTAAAATAAAATCCAAAAATGTTTATATTGCTTGGACTTCATTATATAAATGATAGCGATTCTTTTCTGGCAACTACATTTGTCAATTAATCTAAAAAAATCATGCACTCTTTTTAGAAAACTATTTGATCTTTTAGACAAACAATTTGCTGTATACTAAATTTTATAAAAATGTTGACTCCATTCTAGCAATGATTAAAACTTGAGACACCTCCAATCTCAATATCAAATGAAATAGCAAAGTTTGGTAACTAAGACCATTAAAGTAACCAGTTTTATGTATAGCCATAATAAAAATGGCAGTAAAAATTATAAATGACAGTTCACTCATACTCCAAAATACTCATATTTAGTTAAATACCGATCATATGATTGTCCTGCCCGACTAACTTGGATGGTTGTTGAAGGTTGCAAAGATTGGTCTTGGAAAACTGGGCGCTGATAAGACAGTACCATTGTAAAAACATAATTTTTTTTTTACTAAATATTCATTTTTGGACTTGTTTAAACAAAATGAGTAACAGAACAAATTAAATTGGTGTATATTTATAGAGTTAGACTGTTATATAAAATTTTGAATTTTTTTTCTAACAAAAAATCATCAAAAAAAACTTCGCTTAAAATAAACCACATAAAGATGAATTCACCAAACATAACTGGCGCCTAGTTGTTTATTTTAATTTTTTACAATTATTCTTCCCAATGCCCAGTTGGCCGCGCCTGTTTGGCGGCACCCAGTTGTCTTTGTCTTGATCCATTCAAAGATGGCTTTTGTGTCAAAAGCTGTTTCCCACTCTCTCAATGCATTTTCTTTTGACTCCTCCCATAACCCATTGGGTTTTGATGTTGATCCATTAAACATTTTGAGTCTACCTGGTTGGTTGTGTAGTAAAGTGCTTGCCTCAGGACCCAATGTTAGCTGATTCAAACTCAGCTGTGGTCGACAATTTTGTTTTTTTAGCAATAAAAATCTGTAACACAACTTCCTTAAGAGGTAAAATAAAGTCGTTGGTCCATTGGCATTTGTGGCATGTAAAAGAACCCTGAAAGGTATGTGACGATGCCTTTACCGGCAAAATTGGTAGTCCCTTTCGTTCTCGCTCATATTGTGTGCTGACATAAGTCAGTTCAGAAAGTGCACGTTAAATACCTAAAATAAATAAATATTAATATTAAACATTCAAGCTTTGAAACAAATATGTTTTTAGTTTGAATGGATTAAAAATATTGATTTTTTAGGCTTGTTCATATGAGGCGTTGCGTGCAAGAAGGGCGAACTCGACATTTGACCTTTTTTTTTCATCCATCTTGTTCAGGAACTTCTTCTGCACATGCTTATAGTTCTAGTTTGTGGAGTTCGTCCTTCTAGCCCCTGAAAATAAGGCTTTAAAATAAACTTGAATCACTTTTGACCATTCAGCGTGTGGGCAATAAGGGCGAACTCAACATTCTCCTCCACAATTTCTCTCCCTACCGCTCACTGTTGAAGGTCACAAGCAAAGAGACTGTTCTTTCTCACAAGTCAGTTCACGAGCTCTCATGCGAAGCTAGTGTTTTTCTATTTATTGTATTTCTGTTTATTGTACAAACTGTGATGGCAAGTGTAGTGGAGGTTTATCCTCGTAAAAGAGCTCGAAATAAAGATAATTGGAAACGATTTGCTAGCAAGAGTAACAGGAACGAGGGAAAGGACTATGTTTCTCAAACCATGAAGAGGGTTATAGCACCCCATAAAGTTGGAGAGCCGTAGCTGTAGGTGCTTTGATAAGGTAGGCCTACCTAAAGTTCAAATTATTTTTAATGCATTTTGGCAGTTAGGAGATTACAATTTACAAAACACTTATTTGTCCAAACTCGTTAACAGTAATGATGTTAAGAGATCGTACGTCAAAGGCAGGCCAAGTCTTACTTTGAGATTATTGAATATACTGTAATCGGTGACAATGTGAAATACAACGTTTTGTCGAACTGCTTTTTACAACATTCATGGAATAACAGAAAAAGTGTTCGCGTCGTTCTAGATAACAGGAACAATAGAAAGTGACTTGAGAGGAAAAACTGAATCTGTAAACAAAGTAAAGGAAGATGATAGGTCACAAGTTAGAGAGCACATTACATCTTTGCCCGTTGTTTCTAGCCACTACAGCCGGGCAAAAATCCCTCATTGAAAATACCTCCCAGTTGGTCTTAACTTAAATTCACTCTACGAACTATATCAGGAATGGCTCAAAGAAAATTATCCTGGAAGGTAGCCTAGCCTGTCTCTAAGCATTTTCATAGAGATACTTTCAATACATTCTTCATTGGTTTCGAACCCCCCGGTAGTGACACGTGTAATTTTTGTGATAAAACTGACATTTCAATAAAAAAAAACTACATAAAAATGGTCAGCAAAATTCTGATAGCGTCAGAAAACTTGAAAAAGATAAGGAATTACACTTAAGATGAGCGAAAACTCCACAGGCCCTCATCAAGTCTTATAAAAATAATGAAGATGATACTTTGGCGATCGCTTTTGACCTTCAACAAGCGCTAACAACCCCAAAACTCACCAGCGGGAAGCAGTTCTACAAACGTAAGCTCTGGACTTACAACTTTTGTATTCATAACATTAAAACGGGTGAGTCAACAATGCTTTTATGGAATGAAACTATGGCAAAACGTGGGTCTTGTGAGATTGCTAGTTGCTTCCAACAATACTTGTCAAACGTTCCAAATAAAATCCAAAAGATTATCATGTTCAGCAATAATTGTTTTGGTCAAAATAAGAACATAAATGTCATTCTTGCCAATCTATCACTGATTCATAAAAAACGATTTGATGTCATTAAACATTACTTCATGATACCCGGTCATTTCTATCTACCCCGTGACCGAGATTTCGGGCACATAGAAAAAGAGATACAACACGCAAATGTGTATTCTAAAGACCACTATGTGTACTTCATACAGAAATGCTGCAAGAAAACACCTTTTAAAGTAGTAGAACTCACTCCACATCATGTAAAAAAATTCACAGCTCTGCAAAGACACGTCACAAAAACTCACTTGACAGGAGCAAAATTTAAAGAAGGATCAGTATTTGAATTCAATCAAAACTACAAACAGGGAATTTATCTCCACAAAGCTTACAACTTAGCTGTCAAACTTCCCATAAAACTTCAAAAGGGAAAAAGCCCTACTTACAACGCCCAGACTTTAAATCTTGGAAACGAAGAAATAAACCACTTTACCATTCTCCTGTGTGGCCGGAAAAACTGAGATCTACTGCCGTATTCCCTTTACCTTGGAGTAGATACTTCGAAGAGATATTGGAAACATAACATCTGCCAACAACTTTACAAACTCCTGACGATGTCGACGAAGAAAACGACGATCAAGTTGATTATGATGTTTAAATATCTCTTTTTTCCCAGAAAGTTATTTGTACAGTATTTTTATATTCAAATGTATTAGTATTCAGTTTAAATATTTTTCAATAAATTTTATTATTTATTAATTTTATTTTTTTGCCATCTATACACTCGCACATTAGATCGGGGAAGAAAAATGGTGAAAGGAGAAGGGAGGGTGAATCTCGACTTGGTGCACTTACATAGGTACAATATTGTTGTTCCTGTTGAGTTCGCCCAGCCTAAAAAGTTGAAAATTATATTATTCAAAACATGCTCTTGTTAAGTTCATCCTTCTCGCACGCAACGCCTCATATGCTCTTTGAATTATCTCAAATTTGTACTAGACTCCATATCATTATTTATATATAAAAAGGGGAGTTTTGTTTGAACTGTTTGTAATATGCTATATTTGTTGCTGTAGAGTACGTCAGCGGCTCGCCCCCTTATAAGCGTCTACAGTGACAAAAATGAGGCGTCAGGCTCCACTGTCTCCCTCCCGGCAGTGTTCAAGGCGCCTATTAGGCCAGATGTGGTGAACTTTGTGCATGACCAGATGGCCAAAAACCATCGTCAGCCATACAGTGTCAACAAGGATGCTGGTAAAATCCATTCCACCTTTCTTGATTTTGAAAATTACATTAGATCATCCTATTTTAAATGTGTAGTTTACAATACTGCGAAACATTACCCTAGAAATGAAATGAAATAAAATATATTTTCATAAAACCAACAGTTTCTGAGATATTGGCAAATATATTTATACATTTTTGTGAGCTTTAGTTGTAAAGAGATACAACTTAAGTTTTAACTCAATAATTCTCTAATGCCATAGAGTAAGCAAATAAGTAAGTCTCTCAAAAAGTGTTTGTTCACTTTCTTTCAATCTCTTAGGGGAAATGTTTGTACAACAATGATCTCTCTTTATCATTTTAGATTCAATATTCAACATTTACCTATTTTATTGGTCAAAATTTATAAATGAGGAATTTAATATCAATGCAATAACTATAAGATGTGTAACCCCTAATAAAATATCAAAAATTTTAAACAGGAAGTTGACATTTTAATACGAAGTGTTGACCTTTGGGAACCCAATATCAATATTTTTACTTTCTCACTACCTCACAGGTAGAGCAAATATTGTGATTGTCATAAAAATTGAACTCTAGATTTTGATGAATGTCGACGTCTCATGACCCTCGAGCCCTAAAAAGTGGTTTTCGCAATGCCGCCTGTCTGTCCATCTGAGTCAGTCTGTACCGCGGGCTAGAGCTTACACTATTTAACCGATTGGGCTAAAACTTGGTATCTAGGATTTCACAGGTTTACCTCGAGGAATTTTCGGAATTGGATATCCGACCTTAAAATTAAGGGTAGTTTCCTTAGGGGCGGAAAGAGAAAAAATTGATTTGATCAAAATCGGCTTTAACAATATTGATTAAATTTTATCTTTAAGTTTTGATCAATATTACAAACCAAATGGCTAATCTCAACTTTTCGTCAAAATGGCTTTAAGGGCTCCGGTCTGATTCATAAATTCTAATTTTTAATATTATCTCCGTAAGTCTTTGAGATATGGAATTACTTATTGCATACATGTGGATCTATTTATATTAAAAATCTTTTACTTGAAATATATTTCTATAAAACCAAAATTTCTCTAGCTATACACAAATATATTTTTCTTTTAACTATGCCAACATTTAAGGTAAATTATCATGACCATCAAAAAAATCTAGTTCGAGATGTTGATGGATCTCGATGTTTCATGACCCCTCGAAGCCTAAAAAGTGGTTTTTGCAACGCCCTATGTCTAACCCTAAAATTAGTAGCAGTTCACTAAAGGGTGGAAAGAGAAAAACTCCACTTGGCTACAACCATTCTCTCTCATTTTAGACTCAATGGTCAATAATAGCCTATTTTATTGGTCAAAATTTATAAAAAAGAAATTTAATAGCAATGCGATAACCATGAGATGTGCATTCCCTAGTAAAATTTTAGTACGAAGTGTTGACCCTTGGGAACCAAATATCAATAATTTTTATTGGGCCAAATATACAAATGAAGACGTTAGTTCTTCAAAAATAAAATTATGAAATTTAAAACCATGAGTCAAAAAAGGTTTTACGTATGTATAGATGTATGTATGTATGTATGGGTTTTGAATAAATATCTCAATTTTTTAAACATTATAACGAGAAAGTCTGTGCGGAGTTCTGTACCATCTTTTGTTTGAGGGTCATAACACATCAACATTTATCTTAATCTTGATCTCGAATTTTTGACAATCACAAAATTCTTGCTCCGAGGTGTCAAGAGAAAGAAAATATTTGTTTACAAAGTTTAGCTACCTGCAGTGGTGTTCTAGCTGTTACTTGGCATAGGTTTGATCGGATTTGGTGGGAAGGTCGAGGTTCTAATCTCGTCTGTGTGAACTGAAGATGATTTTCCTGTTAAATCTATATATTTACCTACACACACATACATTTAACAATTTTCCACAAATGATATACCACTCTGGTTTCCCCCATCTTTACTCCACACAAATGCGAGTTCACTTCCTCTTAGCAGCATTCCTCATCTCCACCCAATTGGATTAAACTGCGAATAACCTGTGTGCTGATTGAAACAATAAAAAAGAAAGACTTGGTTCTAGATGGTTTACAATCATATAGTAATTAATGATTTTAAATGTAAACGTGCTTAATTCCAATTTTTTTAACAGCCTATCATCTAGAACACAGTGTATTATTGCTTTGGTTTTTCTATCTTCTGTACAAACAAATTTTGGTGCACTCAGTAACTTCTTTATACCATGTATTTAAATAGTTTGTGCAAGTAGCGATTGTAAAAATTATGAAAAAAAAATAATAAAAAAAGGCTATATTTTTTAAATATAGTAAAGGAAATATATTTTTATATATTCCTAATAGTAATAGATAAACTAAATAAAAATGTCATAATTGACTCTAAATAATGATTTTCTAAGGTAATTAAGAAAACTTGTATTTTGAGAGGGATTTGAGCCCTTGTCCTTTGACTTTGGATGTCATTCTATAAAACACCTAGATTGTGGCTCAAAACTCTATATCACTACTTGGAAAGTACATAGGTGACAGCTTGTCTTTTGTTGTGTGGCAAGCAACAAAGTTGAAATAATTAGGGGATTAACTGTGGAATGTAAGGACACTCTAAAAGGGGAGGGAGGGGTTGGTGTGGCTTCCATAGCTACAGTAGCACACCTCTATTGAGGTGATAATATATAGTACTATTTGGAGGGGAGATAATAAAACCTCCAGATGGCCATTCATATCTTAATATTATATAAAAAGCTGGGTTCCAGTAATAACTAGACATTAACCGTTAATTAAAAAACAAGAAGTGAGCATAGAACTACAGGAATGAAGTAAAGAAATGAGAGTTTGGAATGAAATTAAGCACGACAAGTGTGATTGTAATGACACGGAAGAGGTTAAGGCCGAGTAAAGATATAAAGTTGGTTGACATTAAAAACAATTTTAATAGCCCAATTTATCTGCTGGCAACCTGGAATTCTCAAGGAATTTATTTTTGCGTGGAAAATCAGGAAATTCATGTGGAATTTTGTGATATTTTCTGAATATCCAATTTTTCTTACAACCTCATAAAATTTGTTATCTATCATTAGTGTAGATAGTTGTTATGAAACATAAATACAACTATTCAAATTATTATTATTCTGAAATTACAGTTTAATCAAAATGTCAAGGGCAGATACGTTTTATTAATAAAAGCACTATAGGTAAAAAAAATAGGATTTTTTTTAAAACTAGAAAAATCTGAACATAACCCGAAAAAACCTGCCCCCTGTAATTCCCAAGGAATTACCCCTACAACCCCTCCCTCAAATTGAGTAGACAATTTAACCAGGCTGTGATACAAATTTACTTTAGTCAGGTTAATTAATTTATGTACTGGCACAGCAGATCAGGTATTTATCCATTAACGGAAAGGCCATGAAACTCTCAAATCTACTTTGTCTTTGAGAGTCTCTTATGCAGGTGTAATGTCAAATGGAGAAACCAACATAATCTATCTTTCTCAGGTCACCAGACAAGTGCTGAGTCTTGGGGCACAGGACGTGCTGTGGCACGTATTCCCCGTGTGAGGGGTGGAGGTACCCACCGCTCGGGCCAAGGTGCGTTCGGCAACATGTGTCGAGGTGGACGTATGTTTGCTCCCACAAAGCCGTGGCGCCGTTGGCACCGCAAGATCAATGTCAATCAGAAGCGGTATGCCATGGTGTCGGCTATCGCAGCCACGGGTGTGCCCGCCTTGGTCATGTCAAAGGGTAATTATGTTTGAATTACAGTAAACTACTCAAATGTCTTATCACATAATAGGAATATTTCTATTAAGACTTGCAGCAAACACTCAATTTATAGTGAATTATGGTTTGGATTTTGGGTCATTAAAATTGATATATGCATACAAAAAAAATCTGAAGCAATTGAATTCTAATTTGAGAGATGAACTAGATGTATTAGGATAAAACTAAATATTACAAAAAATTGTGCAGTTAATTTTTATAATAAACCTAAATTCTATCTAAAATAATTGTCATAATCTATAAAATTTCAATTGGATTAGATTCGGAATTCAACATAGTAAAATATTTCAAACAAATTTGACTTGAAACATTATCATAGTAAGTCTAAAATAAATTATTTGATTCTATTCTTTTTTAAGTATAAGATTCGACTAAGATTTGATTAGATAAAATAAATTTAACATAAGATTTTGATTCCACTTAAAACCTTTTTAGGCATAAGATTTGATTCAAAATTTTCCAAATATAAGATTCAAATCATGGATTCATACGGGTTTATTGAAAGTGTCTAAAGGGTAAAAAAAGGGGGTGAAATATACACTTAAATATATATTTATATTAGTCCACTTTTTCAATTTGAAGCGAACCTCGCTCACCTCTATTAATTGGTAACAAATAACTTGCATGTACTTGTTTGGCTCAGCCCTAATATTAATGCATTTTGTATAATTTCTATTCTGGGTTTCTTTGTTAAATATTTTTTAAAAAAAATCTTTGCAACTAGGCTTAGTTTGTATCTTAAATCTCAAAAAGGAAAACCTCTTTTTGGCTAAAACACACAAAAGAACAAACACCATATTGCTTTCACAATGAAAAGAACACAGTTCATACCTTACATTGCTGCTCTTGGACAGACGAGTAATGAATGCCACTCAAAGAAACTTGCATTGGTGAAGCATGATGATAATTTTTGGGTAAGCTGAGTCATGAAAACTCATGAAAGGGCACACTTAATGATGTCAAAAATAGTATTGCATTTATCTGAATCTAAGACAAGGTTTTTCCACAAATTTGAAGCTTCTAAATCTAGGGGTTGTCTTTAAATCACAGACTAAGGATTGGGTTGGGCCTATATCAAAAGGTAACATTTTACATCTTTATTCAATATAAATACAATAGTGCAAGGCTGTCTTTTTTATAGGTTGTATCTATTTTCATGGATTTTAAAGGTACAACACAGATCACAGGATAATTGGTTATTTTCATGTTTCTACTGTTTCTTGTTGTACATTTCTAAGCCATCATGCAATTATCCATTTTATTAGCTTTTCCTATAATTGTTAGTGGAATTTTAATGTCCTTAAAGACATGAGTGTTGAAACCATTTTGATTATTTTTTATTAGATTTTTATTTGAATATTGCTCTTATTTTTAAATTGTGTTTTATAAATTATTTCTAATTTAAAAACCGATATTTACGTTGTTTAACTTTTTTTTTTCCAAAATTATTTACTATTTATAAAAATGAGTGTCATTCATATTTTAAGAACATTTGTCTTAATATTTATTTAAACATTTTAAAATTATGAATATACAATACTCGAACTCGGGAGCTTTTAGAAATACTCGACTCGAGTTTGACTATATATGTCTAGCATGAAAATCAAGTTGGGGATAGCCAGTTTACTGGTTGCCTTTGGTGGCTGAGATGAATATTTGCTCGTGCATTACCCTCTATATAACTCAACACAAGTCTTATTTTCTAAATATGGTAGCAGAAAGGTATCAGTTTATCTTACCAAAAGGAACTGACACACTTCGCGCACATTCTAAAAATGTTACTAGGCTTTAAAAAATTACCACTAAAATCTCATTTTTACATCTGTTATATGTGGAGGGATTTTCTCTCCTTTTTCAAAACTCTTTTGGGATAGCTGAACTACATCCTATCTTGACGCCTCACTACTGGAAAACTGATTGTTTGTCCTTTGTGTTATTTATTTTACATGTTACTATCTAAGTGTCCTTTCATTCTTTAGGAATTTCATTTTTTGTTGCACATTTCACACTTCCTTCTGACAAGTTCTAATAGAATAAAACTTAGGTGTTAGAATTCGGCAATAGCGATCGATTTTCTTAAACAGGCAGCAACCATTACCTCTGTCCAATGGCACAAATGTATAGTGTGGACTATGTTCTTCTTTTAATTGTAAAAGCCGTATACTTTTTTATACTTTTATAGTTGACTTGGTGGTCTAGGGGTAAGGTGTCGGACTTCTGTGTTGGGGTCCGGGGTTCAATCCTCGGTCCCGGCACAGATTTATCTGATTAACAAACCCTTCCTCCACCTCTGACAAGACATCTTGTAAATGTGTGGAATGCCAGGTTGCCACCGTGGTTCGGATTCCACGTTAAACTGTAGGTCCTCCATTTCATCTCACAACCACCCTACCATTACACATTAGCGTAAGTGCGTATAACCCAAACGGGTAGTAGGATGCGGTGCTAATAATAATAATAATAATAGTAATTATAATAATATATGTTTATATCCACCTTTCCTATACCTTCTTCCAAATATAATACAATTGTGTATTAAATAAAATAAGTGGGCTTAACTGGGTTGATTTAATAAAACTTTTTTTTAAGGGTTGAGATAAAACTTGGCTGTTTTTTTGAAGGGTTGAGCTAATTTGCAACAACCCTTAATTACCACCCTCGGGGTTTGTTGTCAGGTCACATGGTGCAGGAGATTCCTGAGCTACCCTTGGTAGTTGATGACAAGGTGCAAGAGTATAGCAAGACCAAGCAAGCAGTTATTTTCTTGCGACGCATCAAGGCTTGGGCAGACATCCAAAAGGTCAGTATGCTACTAAGCATGTAAACTTTGAATGGGAAGTAATTTTTATATTTTTGACCAGCTCTCAAATTATGGCCAAACACACTACAATACTCCTGTGTCTCCAAACTTTACAAATCGTTAATTTTTCAAGCATTTGAAAAACCTTTTGAGCCCAGCAGACATACTTGACTCGATTTGCTAAAATCTAAACTGATTTATTATTAATAAATATTGAATAACATTCCTTCACATAATATGCATTTAATTCAAAACTACACTACATTTGAAATATTCAAAAACTTAGGCTGTTTGAACACATCATAACATTCTGATTGTTGTTACTTCATACTTTTATACTTTTTGTGTGTACTTAAATATTATTTATTACTTAAGTCACCAGGTAACTGCCATAATCGAGTAATCCTAGTTTAACAAAGATATTCCTTGGTCTATATTTAAATTTTTCATTTTATATGCACCATTTCCTACTACCCATTTGGGTTAGTGGATAATTATTTGTTTTACCATTGATGCTCAAAATTTTACACATTTGAAAAACTAGCCCTAGTCAACTGATTTCTAGTAATTTTAATTTTGACAATATTAAGAGAGTTCGATTTCTATATCATATATCCGAGTGCTATTGTTAAATTTAACTACTAGAACTACATTTGTCTTCAGGAAATTAATAATTTATTTTAATGGTTATGTTGCATATGTTAGTTAATATAGTTTAAAGTTATATATATATATATATATATGCACTATCGAACCCTCGCCTTCACAGTTTCTATGTGTGTTGGCGTTCCTCAGAGGTGCAAAATTATTATGGTTAGCTTGTGTTCACTTTTAACACTACTGTTTTTTGTGAGAAATTGCTACCATACAAAACTGTACAATATTTATGTAAGCTTAGCTACATTAGGAAAATGGTTGGTAGAACAGTATCTGACAGTAACTTTAGTTTTTTATAAAATAACACCTGTGCGGACCTGCAAAATTTTGATCGCTTTCCCCCAACTTAGGTTTCATTCTATCTGAACTCATCAGGGGGAAATGACCGAGCGGCGGCTGCTGTTGGTGATGATAGTGCCAACCTTTAGGGATAGAAGGTGTAAAGTGGTCAGCACAAAACCACCTCCGGCGGCTACTCTCAATTTTCTAGACCTGACGGAACTATTTTGTTCAAGTAGCTCCTCATTTGTCCTCGTGAGGCTGAGTTTGACCCCGTTCCAGACCCACTAATTCACAGATAGATTTAGGAAGTGCTGGGGATCGAGCCCAAAACCTGTAGCCAGGAACTCTCACCACTAGACCACATAGGCGGTCTTAAAAAAAGTACTATGTGCATCTTAAAAATCACTACTCTAGTTTCTTTCTCTGAATCAGCCTCAAATGAACGGCTGCACTCCAGATGGACAAGGAATCTAGGTCTTTAAAAAAAAAATCATTTCTAAAACTTCACATCCAAATATATTATCATGAATGCGTAAAAAACCTTTCCCTAGAAACATTAAATTTTAATTATTTAAAACAAACTGACAATTTTTGATTTTAAAACTTTTTAAACTAAAGAGTTCTTGTTAAAAAAAAATTAAATAGGTTTAACAAGTATATGTTTTTCATTTGCATAATTAAGTTAAAAACTATATATTTATTCAACCCAAGCTTGACTCGGCTCGATACTTGGGAGCTTAATAAGACACTCGCTCGTGATCGGCTCAAATCAAACTTGAGCTCGCTGATTTCTAATCTTGACCCTTTCATTCTCCTTTTATTATCCTCTGAGCCAACACTTACAACTGAAGCCCAGTCCCATTTAAGCATTAATTAACATTTTAGAGTTTTGGGTTGCCTTTAACCATCACTTGTGTTATGATTAACAAAGTTTTAATTTGCAGGTGTACAAATCTCGCAGATTTCGTGCTGGTAAAGGAAAGATGCGCAACCGTAGGCGCATCCAGAGACGTGGCCCGCTCATCATCTATGGCAGTGATCAGGTATGATCTGTGAAATTTAATTTTATAGGCTATATCCAGCCACAGAATTTTTTAAAAGATGAGTTAAGGGTGAACCCAATATAGAGGGTGGTATGCAGATCTCTGGCCATTGAAATTAATTCAATTTAAAATTCTGCAAGTAGCACACAACAGGTGTGTGCAACTGCGCATAGAGGAACGAAAATGGAACATAAGACGTGATCATGCACGATTACACTATGGAATAATAAACAAAATATGAAACATTTCAAATTTCTTACTGTTAATGTTTCTTACTTTTTTTAGGATAAATTAAGTTACTGAAGCATGTTTTGGGTAAATATTACCTTATTCATGTTGGCTACAGACAGAAAACAAGGAAACCTGGAAAAATCAGGGAATTTTTGGATGACAAGGAAAACGGGGAAATGTCAGTGAATTTAACTAAAAATAAGGAAAAGTCAGGGAATTAAAAAATATCTAAAATATCCCATTAATTTTGCAACTAAACACTAAAACAAAAATACCTAATTAAAATAACACTTTGATTTTTAAAATAACCGATAAAACCATTTATGTTTAGTAGATACAAACTATTTTTAATATGTGATCAATAATAACAAACGTCATCATCCATCATTAAAACAAGAAAAAAATAGTCAGGGAAAAATGTTACCTGGAAAACCTGGAAATGTTTTGTAACCACCCTGTTATTGAAACTAAAATTTTATTAATATTTCAACAAGACATTGTAGAAAAACACTACAATAATGTAAAGTGGTAGTGAAGGAAGTCAACCTGAAAGGATAGTGAGGTTAGGCCTAGATATAAAATAAACAAACACTTATATTTCTTCTCACACTTGTACACATAGTTGAACATAGTTTTGAATTTTCAGAAATATTTCTTTTTCATATGACGGTACATTGATGAAAAAGTAACATTTCCAAAAATTCAAAACAATGTGCAATATGAAGTTTTGAAAAAGTGGAAATTTTAAAAAATTTAAGAAGACATGAAGAGAGAAGTGTTTTTTTCCTATCTAGGCCTAACCTAACTATCCTTTCAGATTGGTTTCCTTCATTATCAATTACTTTACATTGTACAGTGTTTCTACACTGTATATTATACATTCCAAGCCATCGTGCAATTATTGACTATTAATTTTTTATAATAATTTGTTAGTGTAATTTTAATGTCTTTAAAGACATGAGTGTTGAAACGATTTTAATATTTTTTTCTACAGTTTTATTTGAGTGCTATTCTTGTTTTTAAATTATTTTGCTAAGCATTATTTCTAATTAAAAAACCTATATATTCATTTCTAAACTTTTTTCCAAAAGTATTTATATTTATGGATATGAGTGTCATTCATATTTTAAGAACATGTGTTTTAATATATTTTTTAAATTCCAAATTTTAAAGATGTGATATTTACATTTAAAATAAACAAATTTATACTCTTAACATTTTAAAATTATGAATATACTCGAATTCGGGAGCTTTTAGAAATACCAGACTCTAGTTCGACTAAATGAAAAAAGCTTGCAGACCCCTAGCTGTTATACTACAAAATTAAATTATAAATGATGTTCATTGATTCAAAAATGAGGTGGCCCAATGGCTAGATAATTTTATAATAAAGGAAATTGATAAAACTAAAGAAAAAGGAAAAATAAACTAATAAGAGTAAATTTGATAAAGAAAGCCCACCTAGGGAAAGAGGAAAGATGTGGGAAGAATCCAATGCACAAAGGTGACATCTTCTTCCTTTCTTCTGTCTTCTATCAATGCACAAAGGTGACATCTTCTTCCTTTCTTCTGTCTTCTACTATAGAAGACAGAAGAAAGGAAGAAGATGTCACCTTTGTGCATTGGATTCTTCCCACATCTTTCCTCTTTCCCTAGGTGGGCTTTCTTCATCAAATTTATTCTTATTCTTAGTAGTTTATTTTTCCTCTTTCTTTAGTTTTATCAAATGATGTTCATTGTAACTCCCCATCATTATTTTATTAATTTAATTTAAAATGTGTATGAGTTATATCTAGAGCGTTTGATTGAACTATATATGAGACAATCTTAATCAAGCGCCATCTCGAATGTCAAAAAGGAACTCTATAAACTATATGATGTTTACTCTAATAAACACAATCTAAATTTTTTTACTTTCAAAGAACGTTTTCTCGTCTCGTGCTTCGATACTTTTTTATATTGTTGTCTCTAATTGAAAAGGATTGTTCTCGCACATCCCTAGATAAAACCTATTCTTAAATGCAAACATGTGATGTTTCTGGTGCATTGCAAAGAAGTGTATATAGAGGGCACTTTATGCAGCGATAACTTTCCAGGGTCTCACAAAGGCATTCCGCAACATCCCTGGAGTTGATCTCATCAACGTGCAGAAACTGAACCTACTGAAGCTGGCTCCTGGTGGCCATGTGGGGCGGTTTGTGATCTGGACTCAGTCTGCATTTAGCCAGCTGGATCAGCTGTATGGCTCCTGGCGCAAGACTGCAACCCTAAAGAAGGGCTACAACCTGCCACAGCCTAAGATGGCCAATACAGATCTGGCCAGGCTCCTTAAGGCTGAGGAAATCCAGAAGGTTCTAAGGAAGCCAAAGTAAGGGCACTATAATGTACAGCCAACTCTGGCCATATTTCCACCTTCTTAAGTTAATATCCTCTAATATGTAGCCAAGTTTTATTTGTGCAATAAAACCTTTTCAACGTTATTTTAGTGTCTAAAGCTATATAAATAAACATAACTTCTAATATATACATGTATAAAAAACTGTTAAGGGTGTTTTATTTGATTTGATCGACTATTAATAATTTTAAAATGTAGTTTATTTTAGCTTATACACTATTTAATATGTGTGTGTGTGCGCATGCATGTGTGCGTGTTTGTGTGGTGAGCTTTGGCGTGATATGCCCATTTACTTTTTGTAAGTTAAAAGTTTTTGTCACCTTTTCTGCTATTAGTAACCTACCAGCTAAAATGATGAAACTTCCTAGAGCACTGGGTTATGATTCTTTGTGATTATATTTGACACCTGATGAGCTGGAGTCCTCACACATTTGTTTGTTGGTCAGCAAGTTGCTGTTTTTATACCAATAATTGTTGTATTACAGGAAAGTGGTGTATCGTCGTGTGAAAAAGTTGAACCCACTAAGTAATACGCGTGCGATGCTGAAGCTCAATCCTTATGTTGCTGTGCTGAAGAGGAAGGCCATTCTGACATCCATCAAGTCAAAGATTTCACGAGATGAACTCCTGGCCAAGAAGAGGGGTGTAAGTACAACCATTATTACCGCTTTTGAATCTTCCTTTATATTACCATAGGCATATCCTTTGCTGCATTATTTTTCCTATTTGTGAGTATATTTGTAACTATGAAGCTTTGCTGATGAAATATTGACAGCTAAAATACTCAATTATGGCCATTTTGAGCTGCTATTTACCTTAAAAATCAATTTTCAGTTGGAAAAAAATTTGAAGTAGTTTAATACTAACCTGTTTAAAACAAAATATTTCAAATAATTGTACTGCAATAAACATTTTAAAAGTTATTTTAATACAAATAAGCACAATTTGATATTTTTTTCAATCATAAAACAACTACAAAAATATTCCAGCTTAAGAGATTTATCTTTGAGAATATTTGATATATTCGAGTTTGCTTCAAATCGAAAAAGTGGACTTTGCACATCCCTAAAATAAAATAAAAACATTACAATGGCCACATATAACACAATTCTTGCTCTTTTATACAAGTTTTCCAAACTAAGCTCTTGAAGATTATATATTTAAAGTATTGTCCAGTGTTGACTTTTTTTTTATCTTATCTTACCTACCAGCTAAAATGATGAAACTTCCTAGAGCACTGGGTTATGATTCTTTGTGATTATATTTGAAACCTGATTGGCTGGAGTTTATTCTTATACACCAGGCATTATGCTTATACCTCTAGTTAATACTTTGAAATGTACAAAATAGTTTGCTACATGGAACTATGATAAAATAGTTACCATAAAATCAATAATAGTATAGTAAATATATTTTTTAAATTGGGGTTGTATAAGTAGAAAACTGACCATACAAAAAAAGTAGATGGTGAGTGGTATAACTATTAAAATTGAAGGTATGCTATCATTTTCTAATATTCTACAATCACATTCATTTTAAAGAATATTCTGAAGAAAAGAAAGTTTTTCAAGGACTTAAGAGATTGTGAAATGATAAACTTAATTTAGCGTTAGGCTACTATCCTCTCCGATTATCTTTGACAACATTATCATTATTTTCATAAAATCGCTAAAGATTTTAATTTGCCAGCACCTCAAAGTCTGTTGAGTGACCTGGTGGTCTAGGGGTAAGGTGTCGAACCTCTGTGCTGGGGTAAGGTGTCGGACCTCTGTGCTGGGGTCCGGGGTTCAAACCTTGGTCCCAGCACAGACTTATCTGATCACCAAACCCTCCCTTCACCTCTGACAAGACGTGTATCAATCACAACTTGTGAATGTGGGGAAAGCCAGGCCTCCACCGTGGTTCAGATTCCATGTTAAACTGTAGATCCTCCATTTAATTTCACATTCACCCTAACATTACACATTAGCGTACATGCATACAACCCGAACGAGTAGTAATACACAGCGCTAATAATGATGATTATGATGATAATATTTAAAGTCTTCATGATAGGTGTTTACCAGGATGACAGTTCAAAAATCATATGTTTAGGTTTTGGGTTGTCAACACATGTAACACAATTCTTGCTGTTTTAGACAACTTTTCCAAACTAATCTCTTGAAAACTATATATTTAAAGTAATGTCCAGTGTTGACATTTTTTTTTATCTTATCTTACCTACCAGCTAAAATGATGAAACTTCCTAGAGCACTGGGTTATGATTCTTTGTGATTATATTTGAAACCTGATTGGCTGGAGTTTATTCTTATACACCATGCATTATGCTTATACCTCTAGTTAATACTTGGAAATGTACAAAATAGTTTGCTACATGGACTATGATAAATAGTTGACATAAAATAATCAATAATAGTATAGTAAATTTATTTTTTAAATTGGGGTTGTATAAGTAGAAAACAAACCATATAAAAAAGTTGATTGTGAATGGTATAACTATCAAAATTGAAGGTATGCTATTATTCATTATCTTATACTATACAATCACATTCATCTTAAAGAATATTCTGATGAAAAAAAAGTTTTTCAAGGACTTTAGAGATTGTGAAATGATAAACTTAATTTAGGGTTAGGCTATTATCCTCTCCGATTATCTTTGACAACATTATCATTATTTTCATCAAATTCATAAATGTTTTTATTTGCCAGCACTTTAAAGTCTGTTCATGATATGATTTTTGAAACGTCATCCAGGTAAAAACTTAATGTTTAGGTTTTGGGTTGCCAACACTCGTAAAAGATCACTGTTTTGTTATAAATGATAATTGCACTAATTACTTGTTACTTTTTACATTTAAATAACTTAAAGTTAAGTTATCTCACACAATTTCATTACTTTTAATAATTTCTTTCAATCAAATCTCTAACCATATTTTAAACATAATTCCAAGTACTGTATTTACCCGAATCCAAGACAACCTCTAGTTTTTTAGTGGTTCTGTATAGATTTTTGCTAAGTGTCATTGAATGAAGAAAATAATAATAATTATGGTTGACTTATTTGGTAGTAAAAAATTGTTTTTTTATTCACAAAACAAAACACCTATGTTGACTTAAAATCTAATTGTGGTTGCAGAATTGCTAAGCAATTTATTTTTTGTCCCAAACATTGCTTTTGCTTAAGAAGGTTAACGTTGAAAAAGTTTCATAAAAGCAATGCGAAGTTAATTTTTATTATGACAGATGATAATTGTTAGTGAAAATCCGAGTCTCATACATACCCTACTCGCCCTAAATACAACATTGGACTCTACTATTAACATGCT
Organism: Timema monikensis; assembly: GCA_902151445.1. Classification (NCBI taxonomy): domain Eukaryota; kingdom Metazoa; phylum Arthropoda; class Insecta; order Phasmatodea; family Timematidae; genus Timema; species Timema monikensis. The sequence goes on from CABFVZ010001444.1 coordinate 28,079, forward strand.
TGCTTCTAAAACATGACACTTTCACAATGATATACAGAAAATAAAATAATATAACTTAAAGATATTTAGGAAGAGAAGATAAACAGATTTCACATGTTAGAAAAAATATAACAGATAACAAGTTTACTTTGAATTATCAAAAATGTCAGCCACCATGACAGCCAAGCGTAAACAATTAGTGATAACTAAACAACCATCTTTATTTTTATTTCAAAACTGACGACCTAAGAACATCTAATCATAATAATTCATTTGATATTATTCATAAGTTAGATATTTTGTGGAGTTTCACCTATTAAAACTCAATTTCGGCATCGCTAAAATTGTCTATTAAATTCGATTGTTTGTTTAAAATCAATTTGAGCTTTCTCATCACGTCTTACTTTAAAGAGCTAGCTATGCAGGCAAACTCTTAAGATTTAAATACGTAAAAATTTGATGGTTCATTGTTTTTAAATCTATTTTGATTATTGTGAATGGCTGAATTTTCAAAATCATATTGAAATAATTGGAAAAGTAATAAAAAACAGCACAATGAAATAAAATTCAATTCAATTATGCCCATCACTAGCTCCAACCAATTTGAAAAGTTAACCATGTTGAATACTAAAGAGTAGTATCGATATTATTAGTGTATAGTATTGATTAATGTGATACCAGTCAATACAATGGTTATTGAGTATTGTATCAGGTCACAACTAAGAAGCTATTTTTAACGATGACCTACAAAATAGCCTAAAAATCCGTGAAAATAACCAAATATCCAGTGATCTATGTTATAACTTTAAAATTTGCAAAAATTGATAAGATTTATTAAAAAAGGGGGGGAGGCAGCCCTGCACTATTGTATTAATATTAATAAAGATGTAAAATGTTATCTTTTGATGTAGGTCCAGCCCATTCCTTATTCTGCGATTTTAAGACGACCCCTAGATTTTGAAGCTACAAATTTGGGGAAAAAAAACTCGTCTTGGATTCAGATAAATACAACAAATATTCTTCGTTTTGAAATGTTATCTATTATATGTAATATTGCATACTAGGAGTGTGTGAAGTACACGTTTTCAATTCGAAGCGAACTTGAATCGAACATATGCAATATTCTTGAAGCTGAATCAAAGTTTGAATATTTTTTATTAGAGTTTTTACACTAGAAAAATATATCACATTGTTATTTATTGAACTTTGTGTACTGAAATTACTTAAAAAATGTTTTATCATACTTATTATTAATAATACTTCATTTTAATCCGATAAATCAAGTTAAATTACAACTCACAATTCAATTACGGTATCACAATAATTTGGGAAAGAGAAAATACTTGTCTTTATTTATGTATATAATAATAAAAAAATATTTTATGATTTTTATCATATTTTGAAATATTTAACTGAATAAAATGTTTATCAACTGTGTTGGTGCATCATTGTAAAGAATTGGTTTCTGTCATGTTGAATCACTTGTTTTAAATTTGGCGGGTGCCATTTTGAAGCTATATTCATTAGACCTTTAGTGAAAGTATTGTGAATAATATTTTTTAAGAGGAATAAAACGATAAATAAACTTTGTGCCTAGCCTCAAATAAATATAATTAATATTGGCCTAATTTACTGTGGTTAACTATCGCATTCATTCGTTACCATATGTTCTCATTACAGTTATCTAAAGTGACATGTCAACTCTTGGCATAAGGATACATTAGGGATTATTTCTAGTAATGTTATGAGCTATCATCCAAGTAAACTAAGGTTGTGACTGCACTATAGATACAATTACTTTCATTTACTCAGATTGCGCCGCCCAGTGACAAGACGGCTGTAAAGGAAAAGAAGCTAGCTGCTCGTCGCAGTGCTGCATTGAAGAAGGTGAAAGAAGCGAAACCCAAGGTAGCCAAGCCTCCCAAACCTGCAGTTGCTAAGAAGGAGGGTGAGCACAAGAAATTCAATCGTCGCAGGAAGACCCCTGCCGCCAAGAAAGCTGCTGGCCTTAAGGCGGTGGCTAGCCTCAAAAAACCTGTACCTACAGAAACTACTCCGAAGAAGGTTGAGGAAACTGCACCCAAGAAATAGAGATAAAAAATAAAATTGGACGAAGTAAATGTTTTTGCAAAGTGTACAGGAAATAAAATTATTATTATGAATTGAATGAGTGATGATTTTTGTTTATGATTGAATTTTAATCAGAGCTGTCATGATTCCTTGTCTGATACCTTAAACCCATTGGTAGTGTTTTTCTACTGAGCTAAGGGTACTGGGCTTCATTCCCGGCATGGATGATGAATTAATGGTATATTTAGGTTAATTTAAAATTTGTGTGCTGATATAATGTCTTGGTTCAGAAAGAGCATGCAGATTAAATACCTTGAATAGATAAAAAATTGAATATTGAGTCTTAACTCTTAGTTCTGATCATTAAAATTGAATATTGAGTCTTAACTCTTAATTCTGATCATTAAATTTTAATAACCATTCCCCAACATTAAATATTTAATATATCTTTTTACATGCATTCAACCATACATTAAAATTTTATTTATTTGGACCCTAAAACATAATACATATAATTTTTTATGATTTGTAAATTGGCCAGATAAGCTGGATATAATAATATAGGGAAAGTGATGAAAGTGTTAAGTCTTTGAAATCAGGAAAAAACAACCTTTCAAATTGAAAATACTTGGTTTGAAGACTTGCGAATACACATGGCAAATGAGTCAGCCCAAAAAAGAGGAACTAAAGGGAGAATCCAGATAAGGATGGGTGGGCATGGGGGGGGGGGTTACTTCCCTCAGACCTGGCTACGGCTTTGGCTGGAAGCCTAGGGCTAGTGGCGGATGAGTCTGGTAGATGAAACTGCTGCACCTCTAGCCTCATCGAGCAGAGGTCAGTCACTACTGTCAAAAGAGGCATACATTAGAGTTTAAAGGCGTCAGCCCCATCCACCACTTAGTTGTGGGCCATGACAGACCTGGCTGCTGTAAAATAACACTCGAGATTAAAAAAATAATATTAGCTCCGCGTCTTACTACCCGTTCGGGTTATACACTTCAAATACTAATTACGATAATGGATTAGGAATTGGGAAGGTCGAATTAGAGGAAGTGAACCCGCATTTGCGTGTAGGGAGAGTGGAAAACCATTTAGGAAAAACCACCCCCAGTTCACCCGACCGAGATTTGAACCTCGATCTCCCCGTCCTCAGCAGTCGAGCTTAACACGACTAGCGCGTTAGCAAACTACGCCACTGAGGCGGGTGAGATAAAAATAAATAAAAAAGCTGATTGACAACAAGGAAAAAAAAAAGTTACTTTTAGGACATTAGATCATGGTAAGTTGACGCAAAGAATAGAGGAGGTTGTGAATGTAATGAGGAAAAGAAAAATATACTTTGCTTGTAACGAGTGAAACCAAATGAAGAGGGAGTGTAATGATGGAGTTAAGGAAGGATGGATATATGTTGCACTGAATGTGAAACCGTGAAGGAAAGAGAAACTAGTTTTGTAGTGAGAGAAGGGATTCAGGTAGAGGTGGGAAGTAGGTATTAAAGACCGAATAGTAAGAAAGGTAAAAGTGGTATCTAGAAAGGGTCGCCGCCTACGTTTCAGGGTAAATTGAGATCCCAGGATGTGAAAAATTGGAGGCCCTATCATCAAACAAATGTTTTTCTTTTCAACGTTTCGACATTATCATTATTTAAAGATATTATTTAAATAGGAATACACTTTTTTTCTTCCAGCACAGCGTTGTATTACCTGTTTAGGCTATACACATAAGATGTACTAATTTTGGTAATGAGCTAGGGATGAAAAAGGTTGAATTTGAAATAAAGTGTGCCCGCATTTGCACAGAAGGAAAGTTGAAAATCATTTCGGAAAAAACCACCCTTAGTACTCCCTACCGGGATTCGAACCCCAATCGTCCTGTCATTGACAGTCTTAGTATATTGAGAGAGTGATGCCTTAGATCAGCTGTGGGCAAACTACGGGTCATATACGGATCACGACGACAATTTGTGCAACCTTCACACACATTTAAAACTTTCACGATTTTATATAAAAAAAATTAAATACATAATCATTGCTTGTTTTTGAACACGTGAACAAATGAGCAATCTTGTTTATAATGTTAATGTTACATGTGTACACACATAAACTTTCGTGTACGGTAATTGCGGTAGTTATATGGCTAATGTATTTTTGTGTGAGAATAGAGTTCATTATTTAGTAATAATACTTAGCACAGTGTCTTACTACCCATTCGGGTTATACTCTTAAGTATCTACGCTATTGGGTTAGAACATGGGAAGCTCGACTATAGAGGAAGTGAATCCTTATTTGTGTGGTGAGAGAGTGGAAAACCATTTAGGAAAAATCACCCCCAGTTCACCTGAGCAAGATTTGAACCTCGATCTCCCCGTCCTCGGCAATCTAGCTAAACACAAAGCTAGCGCGTTAGCCAACTACGTCACCAAGGTGGGTATTATTTAGTAAATTTAGATTTTTGTCAATTGCTAGAGACCTTAGAGATCTCCATGTGGCCCTCTGGGAGTAAAGTTCACCCACCTAGACCTTAGATCATGCGGTCACCGAAGCAGGTAGGAAGTTAGGTTATCACAATAAATTATATTTGTTTAAAACAAAAATATATTTCATTTATTTTTATTAAATTCCTAAATTTATTTTTCAAAAATGACCAAAGTTGAAATATTTGTTCGCCACACGTGCCATTAGTAAGTAATATTGTGTTGGGGGAAAAAAATTGATAATAGTAATTTATAGAGGTGTACCAATTCAATAAAACCGATTGTCTAAAATAATTGTTCATCATACAATTATTTACACCGATTAAACCCGATTATTGATTATTTATGGATAACTATAGGAAAATATGCCAAAGAAAATGATAACACTTAATGTAATTAATACAAAAAGATTGTATGCATACAAAATAATATTTTATGCATAACTGACGAAAGTTGGAACTAGATTGTTAGTTTTTATCAACGCTATGAACTTATATTTCTTTGTCTGGTTATGAAATCTTTGCATTGCCCACAACCCAGATTACGTGTGTATATAAGTGTTTTTTTTGTTGTTTTTAGCGATTTTGATCACAAAACTCCTATCTAGAAAATTTTGATTTATACTTTATTTTTAAAAAGAGACGATTAATCGACATAATCGCCGATTATGATTAATTGCCGATACCCTGGGGCTTCTGTCGTCCTCTCTTAAATCCGAGCCTGGGCATAGCTTGTAAGATATGGCCAAAGTGTAGTCCGTAAAGGGAAGACTTCTACCTTTCAGAGTAAACAAAGTGTACATGTGTAGTCAACTCCATAATTAAAGGAAAATTCCAACAAATATAACATTTAATTTTCTAATTTGTCTAACTAGTTTACTTGCAAGACTTCATTTATCTCACACATGTATTGTATACCTTACGCGGACATGTCACACACATAAAATTGTTTTGAAAAATATCAGTATTTATTATATTATTTAAAACACGTTTACAAATTATGTGGTTAATGAAAGAAGATGTTTAAGTTAATATTCATATTAAGTGTTAATAGGGTGACCTGGTGGTCTAGGGGTACGGTGTCAGACTTCTATGCTGGCGGCCGGGGCTCGATCCTCGGTCCCGGCACAGATTTATCTGATTTACAAACCCTTCCTACACCTCTGACAAGACATCTTGTGAATGTGTGGAATTCCAGGTCGCCACCGTGGTTCGGATTCCACGTTAAACTGTAGGTCCTTCATTTCATCTCACAATCACCCTACCATTACACATTAGCGTAAGTGCGTATAACCCGAACGGGTAGTAAGACGCGGTGCTAATAATAATAATAATAAGTGTTAATAAATAGAGCACAGAATTAATAACATTCTTGTAAGTGAGCCAGTGCCTAAATGTTTTTCAAACTTTGAACAAATTATTGATAATTTTTTAATATCTATTTGTACTTGGTGTGCGGTGATAAGCTTGCATTCATATTAGTTTTGGACTGAAACAAAATATTTTAAATATTAAGCTAAGTATGTAATGGGTAATGTTAGATATAAATAAGTAGTGGTAAGTGAATCAGATTAATAATAATGTATTCGCCCCCTCCCCCCCAAAAAAGTTGTAAAGTAAGCCACGTTCATGCATATAAATAAATAATGTAGATTTTTATATAATTGACATGTCATAAAAACATTTAACATGATTAAAAGAAAGAGTTGTTCACAGAAAATAGTGAATTATATATTACAGCCTATAGAGAGTATATAATTTTTACTAAAATGTTGCAAATGAATAGCTTATTTTGTTGAGATAATCTCTTCCTTGTTTCAATTGTAATCAAAATTTTAAAGATATACTTTCACATGATCACATATATTACCTTTAGATACGAGTGTTTCAGTTGTTTGTGGTTTAATTCTCGTATCACAGGTTATCATTTAATCACGTTTATTAACGACACCGTTACGAGCGGGAAAGCGGTATTTTCTCACATTTCATAGCAATGCCCTCATCCAGTTGCTAACATGGAGTCATCTGAGCCACCTGTACAGCTGCTAGTTTTTAATCGAGAATACTTTTCTGGGGAGATGTGTGTTGAGTAAAGTTAAGAGGAAATATGGCGTGCACCCTATCAATAAGAGTAGGTGTAGTTAGTTATGAGGAGTGTCGCCATCTATTTCGTTGCTTATGAAAATACTAGACCAGAAGACACATTGCATTTCACAATCCATAAATTTACTTTCCTTACACGATTTCCTTTTTGAGGACATAACGTTTACTGATGACATCTCGAACTGGACTGAAACTACAGTTTCACCCAACATTTTAATATCTCGAATCTGCGGCGAGTGTTGATGCCCTGCTGCTCTCGTCTTATCATGGCCAGGAAACGTCTTTTTTTTTGTATCAAACAGTTCAAACAAAAACTTGAGAGGTGCCGTTCTACCTCTATCGAACGACGCTCGTCGTCCGCCGCCCGTATCGTAGCGTCTATCGATAAGACATCATATGAGTAATGTCGCTTAATACCATCGAACGATTGTATCATTCAAACGATACGTAATAGTACTGCTGATTTGTAGGCTAACCTTAGATAAATCGGAAACTTAAACTATAAGGAAAAAAAAAACACTTGAAAATAATAAACTCTTAATAGTACACGTATGATAGATACAAAACATTTCTGCCAAGGTTATGTTGAACTATGGCCTAATCCAAAAATAATATCTAAAATAATCTGCATAGTAACTATTTTTACGTTTATAAATGCAATTATTTTTTTTACAAAAAAGCTTTCAGATTTTTTTTATCTGCATATTATTTCTCTTAAAGTGCGACTTTATTTTTTCTTAGGCATTTATTTGATGCGGCGAATTTAACCATAACTAAAGCTTCAAAGATGTATTTTTCAACAAAGCTTGACTCAAATTGTATTGGTTAAACGACACACTTTTTAAATATACTTGTGTTTTTACAAGCTCTCTAACTGTTGGATGAGTGAACTATATTTTAAGCATCCTTTGTATCTCACCCAATTTGTAAATGTTAGATGTTTATTTTTCAATAAGATATTATCGTTTTAAGGGAGCAAATATGAGCAGTACTCCATCTCGAGAGAGATACGATGTGAGGGAAGTGTCATCAACATTTCTTGGTAGCTGATAACGTTTGTTTATCCTCTTGGTGCGTGTTCCTAAAGCAGTGATCTCTGTGTGGGATGCCGACACTTCTATTATGTTATCCATCACATCTAAATGAATCTTATCTTTTGGAATACCAGACACATCTACGATCGCCTGGAACCAAAGGTGAAACGTTAAGTTCAAAATATGATCAGCCTACAAGAACAAAGTTAACGATTTTATTAAATGCTTTAAAATATTATAGCTTTATTTGTGTTCCAATTATGATCTACTTCAAAACGAACCTATTATAATTTACCATACTCACACCTAACAACCTCACCGCACACAATACAAAGCAAATTAAATAATATACACGCTACAGAAACATATTGAGAAAAAGTGACATCTCTGTTCACCAAAAAGCATACCAATCAATTTCCCAGACCACAATTAAATACATATATTTGACAATATCTCAGAAGCTATTGGCCTTATAAAACTGTATTTCAGAGACATGTTTTTATTTTTAAATGGTAGGCCGTACTACAACTTTGCAATGATTAGTTATTTTGTGTCACAAAGAGTTTTGGAGATGTGATCAAAATTGGAAATATCCGGTAGTGTAAAGTACCCTCTAATTCATTTTCTTAGAAAAATGAGAGTTGCAATTTTGTTTATAACGCTAAACAGTGCCTGGATACGAATTTTAATCAAAATATTTCAAACTAATTTTGAGAAAATCGATTTTCTTCTCTTTTGTCCCTCAAGTAAACTACCATTAATTTTAGGGTCGGCTCTCTAATTCCCAAAACTTCTCGGGGGAACCCCATGAAAATCCTAGTTTTAGCCCTATTGGTAAAATGGTTTCGGCTCTAGACTTAGATAAAGGCACATACACTTTTTCGGTTTCAGGGGGTTATGAAACGTCGACATTTATCAAAATCTCGAGTGTGATTTTTTTGGATGATTAGAATATTTTTCTCTCTGAGGGGTGAAGTCTAAACCATTAGATATTCTGAATATTTATAGATCATGGTATATTATTTGCCAAATTTTACATTACATGGCGTTAAGCTTAAACACATTTAATATTCAAACAGCCAAGGCTATTATATTTTGTTTTAGAGAGGATTTACTCGCATCAAGATATCATATTCTGAATATTGAAAAATGACACCTGAACACGGGAATCAAACTCAGGACCTTTGGCTTAGAAACGCCAATGCGCTAACCATTGAACTATCCAGGAGGGTTCGATTCCCATGTACAGGTGTCATTTTTCAATTTTCATAAATTAAACACAGTTGCTTACAGCCCTAGAGGTTCGATAAGTTGCGTTTTCATCTCAGGCTTCGGTCAAATCAGATTAGTAAACCTAATGCCTTCTTAAATGATTGATGAGAATCAAAATCAGGATTTATAAGGTTTAATTTTTTATAAACAATATCTTATTTTTTATTCTATGCATATCTCTATATCTGGTATGTTTCTATATATATGATCGCTTGTGATTTTTTTAGCACCATATCTCACTGTTTTACTACTTGTTCAGGTATACGCAAATGTACTAATTACGCTAGTGAGTTAAGGTTGAATTCAATGTAAGTGTACCCGCATTTGCGTGGAGGGAGGATGGAAAACCATTTTGTAAATTATTATTATTATTATTAGCACCGCGTCTTACTACCCGTTCGGGTTATACGCACTTACGCTAATGTTTAATGGTAGGGTGATTGTGAGATGAAATGGAGGACCTACAGTTTAACGTGGAATCCGAACCACGGTGGAGACCTGGCATTCCTCACATTCACAAGATGTCTTGTCAGAGGTGAAGGAAGGGTTTGGTAATCAGATAAATCTTTGCCGGGACCGAGGATTGAACCCCGGCCGCCAGCACAGAAGTCTGACACCTTACCCCTAGACCNAGAGGTGAAGGAAGGGTTTGGTAATCAGATAAATCTTTGCCGGGACCGAGGATTGAACCCCGGCCGCCAGCACAGAAGTCCGACACCTTACCCCTAGACCACCAGGTCACCTCATTATGTAAAAACCACCTCAGTACTCCCAACCGGGATTCAAACCTCAATCTCCCTGTCGTCGGCAGTCTAGTCTAGCACGACTTGTGATAATTAAAAGTCTAGGTATCTCTATTTCACTTTATGAACTCGTTTTATCTATGGTTTGAATGTTGGAATTCAATGGTGGCATTATTATTAATTTCATATAGCTTTATTTGATTTACAACAGAGCTAAAAATGGCCAAAATGGAAAACTTATTCGTTAGAGACAAAGAATTTGCGAGTGAATTATTTGGTATACATGTGATAAAAGTGGAATCGTCTTCGTTTTCGGGAGCCCTAGCTATCTGCCTTCCCCCAACACCTTCCCCCAAATAACAATTAAAAAATAAAATGTGTGTTTAATGTCATTACAGACTTTACAGTAGTTCGCACCTAAACACCAATTTGAAGCCGTATAAGGTACAAGGAAATGCCTTTAAAGGTAATAATTAATGCTCGAAGCCGTGGTTTTATACTTGAAAGGATTGATTTTTCCTCAGCCCTTAGTTCGATTTCCCTCCCCCAAAAAGTAAATCTGTAATAGATACAAACAACTGTGACATGTTTTAATTCAGAAGAGGCCCGATATACATTTTGAGCCTGGGGAGGGGGGATTGATTTTTGGTGCTCCTTTATATAACCGGGTTATAATAGGGGAAAAAATGAGAATAGTCCCCAAACCAAAAATAATCTAGGCTTGAAAATATCTATACATTTTACACATTTCTAAGAATGTCTACAATATCTTATGTATTCACCTATTACAGAATTAACTTTTATTACATATTACATGTTAAACTTATAATATAATGTATAAAAATCATCATGCCCAGGCTACGTTAGGTGAGGAACTATGAGGTTTGTGGATTATTTTCCCATCATGCGAGGTTACGTTAAGTTAGGTTAGTTTTGTGTTTGGTGCCCCCCGTCGACCTGGTTTCCAGGGCAGCCACCTGGTTCAACCAGCTCTTATCCCCCCCCCCTTCCCCCCGATTGAATTAAATGAGTTCAAAAGTTCTCGAGAGATATATCCACCATAGACGGACAGATTCAAATCGGTGGAGTTAAAACAGAGAACACGCTCCACTCGTTCAATAGATTATGATACTGTTTTTATTTGTTTTTTACACGCTTGATAATATTTGCTAGATCACCTATACCGGGAGCAAAAATTTACCGCCCCAACTTATTTCATCCCTCTGTCACCTAAGTAAACCTGGGACCAAGCGTGGTCGCAATGTTTGCACTCTCTTAAAAGGGCGGCTCCGAGTACTTAATATTTCATTTACGTTAAAGTTTTCCTACGTTTTTAATAGCGAATTTTTATACAAAAGTACCCGTTGTAAAAATTAAATGGATCACCGAGTAAATCAGGAAACAAAATGGTTAAAAGAACCGAACGTATGTCTTTTTAAATTAATAGGATGGACCCATAGTTTTCTTTGATTCTCTTTTTTTAATTTCTATGGATAATTTTACGAATAATAATGAACGTAGCTACATCCACATCCATCTCTTACACAGCTAATTCGTTGAATAATATAACTGTATCAATTTGTCCCAGTCTAGTCAGGTCAACGATGGATTCTATATGAAAACTCTCTTGACAGGTGTGAGTTGACTGGACTGAACTTGAATCTATTGTTCTGTGCTGGTGTGAAATTATATCAAATTACTTTGCCTCCAACTATCTTTCTATTTAGCTAACTAAAATTAGCCTAGCCAGAATTTTAAAACTCCAGCTTAGAGGTGCACACGTTAGTGAACAAGGGCTAATAATTTTTAAAATTGTATACCGCTGCGCGGGGGTAGATATCACGCAATTCTCAAGACAGACAAACTCTTCATTTTATTGATACAGTATAAATCATTTATGAGGGTCTCTTATAAAAATAGTACAAAACTTAAAACTCTAGGACCCGGTCCTACAACTGTCACCTCATCAGTGGGAAGGGAGAAAACCTCATTTAATGAATGATATTTTTTTCCAAATGTATTGGAAATTCAACTTAGGGCTCCCAACTTAATAGGCAGAAGCACTAACGATTGAGCCAAGTGCGGTAAGTTTTAATAATATGGTTTGTTACAGTAAAATGTTGACCCCTCTGGGAAAAAGTTTCTTTTAACAGCTCCTTAGTACCCTTTAAGGTTATACATATGCTTAAATTAGTTATATAAATGTAGTAGGGATGAGAAATGTATAAATTTGAGGAAATGCTACGTAATTTGCTTGGTAGACAATTTAATAAAAAAAACTCAGTACATCCGGCTGGAATTCAAATCCCAACCTCCCCATTACCAGGCTTAAAATACTTCACATTTAGACCACGTGGCTAGAATCAAACTTTAATGCATCAGAACAAAACTAGGCTTAATGGTATATTTTCACCAAAACACTATAAAGTATAGTATACTTCATTTCACCTGTATCTAACGTGTCCAGGGCTCAAACAAGATCTTATTTAGCTATAACATTGTAACATTCTGCTCTCTAGACCAACAAACCTTTTCTATAAAATAATAATACTCGATAACATTCTCTCTTATTTTCATTATTTGCATAATGATCTACCTTATTAGTCTATTTGATATTGAATGAGACCATTTAAAAATAAATGCAAACTAAATTGCACTCACCTCAAAATTATCTTCCTCCAAAGTTATTTCTTCGAAATGAAGCGTGGTAGCCTTATTCGACCTAGATTCATCTCCCAAACTGTCTAGCACCTGGTTCACAATGTCGTCCCTAGTTTTCTCGTAGAATCGATTGTGAAGCGAGATCAACTCGGCCCAATCTTCAAATGGTAAGAGTGCTTTTTCCACTTTCTTCACGGCAGCATCGGCTTTTGACAAAGCTATGCTAGTCTTTTCTTCGAGTGTTTTCAATTCTTCTTCTTTTGTCTTGGCAGCATTATCTGTTTTTGTACTTTCTTCTGTAGATTTAGTCGTTGTTTCTGGAGTCTTTTTTGCTACTTCACTTTGTTTCTCTTTAGTTTCTGCTTCTGCTTTCCCAGGTTCTTTCTCTTCTTCCTTTTTATCATCTTTCTTTTCCTCTTTTTTCTTTTCTTTCTCATTTTCTTTCCCACCGGACGTAGTTGGCCCTGGTTCGGTCTGAGTAGTGTCTGGTACCTGCACCTTGGACTCTAGCCGAATTAACCTCTCTTCAAAGTCACGGAAGGCTTCATTCACAATCTTGCGAGCATTTTCAAAATATTTGTCTTCTAGGAAAGAACCGCAGCAGATTATTGGGATGCCTCTATTTTCACTTTCCATTGTTAGTGGAAAATTTATTTAAGTACATATTATTATAAATTTTGGTCCTCACATTTGCTACTAAACAACGCATTATTGAGCTATTTAATTAAATAATAGTTTGCCATCCACGTATTACATTTTTAATTTACAAACATTTTGATTAGGTTAAAACTTTTAACTATACATTTGTACCGAGAAAAATACAATTAGTTTGTCTAATGCATTGTATAACCATGTAGTCCTACATTATTTTTGCGATAACATTATAAAATTTAATTGTTGTCAGAATAAATAGTCCCATTGTGATGATGGAGTGTTATAATAGTTTTTTCAAGGTCCATCGATTAAACAGTCATGGTTCACATATCTAGGGAGTCAATGAAATAACACATTAATGAATCATTTTATTCTTTCGATCATTCCATAGGAACGCAAACAAATTTAGATAAAATCAAATTTCATTATTTATAGAAAAACTAACAAACGTTTGCTTATTATTTTAAATATTACTTTAAAATTGTCATATGGTGTTTGTTAAGAAGTGTAGGAAATTTATGTTTTAAATGCTGTATAGGGCTACAATGTAAAATTGATCAGAATTAATTATTTAGTCATCATTACTTTAAACCTTGCATGGGACAGTTCATTGTAAACACAAAATTCTTGTGGATTTTTTTTTCTTTAAAAGTATACAACATATGTTATAAGAATATATTATTAACATTGTAATTGTTCATACATTGCTTTTATTAATAATTTTATCCTAGAAATATAATACTTCATGAAGGGTTACGTGTAGTAATAGACTAGTTTAATTGATACATTTGTTGATAAGTCTATAAAGGACATAATCGATTTAAATTAATACTTATTTGTATAGGTTTTTTATCTCAGTACTAAAATACTTTACTATTGGTGCTGGAGCAAGAGGTCTACTTATAAGATTGTAAAACTAACTTAAATTAGTTTGTATATCATACTATAGCAAGAATTTGTTTGGAGAAGTTCTGAGGAAATTAAACTGAATTATTTTGTGTCTGTCAGCATTCCTGACTAATAATATAGAGGTCTCGGGTTTGATTCCCGGTGGCACCATAGGGAATTTACCGAAGGGGAATTGCTCCCTTGATCATCATGTTCTGGTCAATTAGCCTTAAGTTAAGCTTAAGATTCTACTGGAATCACATACTTATAATCATTATGATCTCATCATCTCATAGGGACGAAGTAACCGCACCTACCTTAGCATCCCAATCTCAGGAGACGGTTACGTATCACGACCAGGGATGTCTAGCCTAAAAACCATGGTGGCATACGCTAAAAAAAAACACCCTAAAACTGAATAAATTGAAAAAAAAAATCGATAATAGTACACTCTTTTTAAACTGCTAACCAAATGTTTCTGAAAGCTCTAACCCGATATAAAAATATATCGCTTACAAACCCACAATCCTCTACGCAAAATAACTCAAATACTCCGAACTCCACAAAGCTGTTCTGATTTTTTCTTTGCCCTCTCTTCAAAAAGCAATCTGATTATTTCGGTCGGGTTACTTCACATACAGAGGACTACTTGTAAACAGGAGGCTTTCAAAATCTTGAAAAACCATTAGAAAAAAGGATTGAGGGAGAATCGAACTAGCCCCTTTCAGGAATCTAGTTATGCCTTATTGCAAATTGCACGGGTCTTGCCTGAGAATTAATAATTTCACGGCTGTGTGAGCAGGTCAGTTTGGTAGCGATTGGAGTTGGGTTTATTTTCATTTGGTTCGGTTTGTCGAAAAATTGTTCGTTGCTGCAAGGTCATGTATTGTATTGTTAGAGTTTATAGAGGAGTATACAAATTACAACTGCTGCTGATAAATATAGTAGAATATAATTTAACACTTTAAAATATACATTAAAATACTATACATCTAACACAATGTAACAATCTCTTTGTTAGATGTTTGTCTGTTTCGGCTGCGCAAGTCATGGTTCTACTAGGCCCAAATGTTACGTTATCTAAATATTTAGTCAATACATTCGTTATAGTGAAACATTGTTAGGTTCCGTTTAAAATATAATTCATACAAATCTACGAATAAATTCTTATCTTTTCAACTATCAACAGAAATTTCAACCAGATTTTTAAATTAGGTGTTAGATGCTTATAGTTTTTAATGTAAATTTTTATTTAAAAAATCATATCTCAATACTGTATATTCAATTCATATATTATTCATTGCTAATACTTTTTTTTATCACCGTGTCTTATTACCTGTTCATGCTATACGAATATATGATAATTACTCTAATGGGGTAGGGGTGAGGAAGGAAGAAATTTAGAGGTAACCTACCCGCATTTGCTTGTAAGTAGAGTGGAAAAACATTTAGGAAAAACCACGCTTAATAGACTCGACCGGGATTTGAACCCTGATCTCCCAGTCTTTAGCAGCATAATCCAATATGAGAGTGAAGCCTTAAACCATTCCATTAGACCACTGAAGTGGATGTTATTACTATTTCTAGGGTTCACTTCTGTGGCCGCATGGTCTAAGGCAGAGGTCGGTAACTTGTCGATTTGATAGGAATTTCTAGTCGCTCGCATAAGAAAACTACATTATCATTAAAAGTCGATCTTTGAATCGTATAATCTCGCAAATATATCAAGAACAGTCAAATAATATTTGGGTGTGACCGAAACTACTTTGATCGATCATAGTATTGTTAAGATTTTTTTTTAAATAGTTTAATATGAGAATAAACGTTTCATTGATTCTATTTTTTTTTTTCAATAAAGGTGGGGACAAAAGTATTTGGACAAATATTTAATTGAAGGAAGGTATAGACCAATAAATCAAACGTAAAGTGGAGAATCGATGGGTGATTACGAGATCTTTGATAAATATATAAGTCTATCGCGGCCCAAAAATATTTGCCGACCGTGGGTCTGTACTGCCGATGATGGGGAGATAAGGGTTCGAATCCCGGTTGGGTGTACATAGGTTTTCTATTTTTTTCACTCTCTCCACGCAAATGCGGGTACACTCCCTCTAAATTCAATCTTATTCATCCCTGGCACATTAGCGTAATTAATACATAGATGTATAACCCGAATGGATGTTAAGATGCGGTGCTAAAAAAATCAATAAAAACAAACAGCTGCTATCAAATGCAATATGGACTGGCTGTTTATAGTTCAGTATAGTTGGTAGCTCTTGGAAAAGTCAGCTACTGTACTGTAAAGATACAGGCAAAGTTGGTGTATTTATACAGCCTGGTGCTATTCCAAACTAGATATATTGGGGGTGCTGATTTCCACCATTAGTTCTCAATACTATATCCACACGGGCAAATATTTTAACTTTTTGCCCACCCATCTTTTACCTTAAATTAAATGCTGTATTCACACTTACATAATCGTAGATTATTATTATTATTATTAGCACCGCGTCTTACTACCCGTTCGGGTTATACGCACTTACGCTAATGTGTAATGGTAGGGTGATTGTGAGATCAAATGAAGGACCTACAGTTTAACGTGGAATCCGAACCACGGTGGAGGCCTGGCATTCCCCACATTTACAAGATATATTGTCAGAGGTGAAGGAAGGGTTTGGAAATCAGATAAATCTGTGCCGGGACCGAGGATTGAACCCCGGCCGCCAGCATAGAAGTCTGACACCTTACCCCTAGACCACCAGGTCACCTCATAATCGTAGAGGATTGATTAAACACTCGAGAAATATTCTAGGAAATTTTACTGATTCATCATTTCATCTAGATAATTATTGTAATATTAATAATACATTTTTTATGTTATTTCGATCAGAAGCAGCTAATCATGTCAATGTTTAATATAAAAAAAATCAAGTTTTCAATCCAACACGTACTTTTTAACACTTGCATTAATTGTCACATCCCATCAATATTTTGTCATGGGATAATATACACGCATCCGACCATTAGGTTAAGCGCACATTGAAGTGTAGGAAAGAGAACAGAAGACACGTCAGGAATAGTGGAGCGCACATTCCGAGGTGGGACAGGCCTGTGTCGATTTGTGGTTGAAGCACAGCATCCTGCGCCTGCATCTCCCATGACGACTGATGTTCCAAACACAATACAACACTGTCCTTCTTGTTTCCTTTTTCAACGCGCTCCTCATCTGGCCTGCCTAGCCCCGAGTCTCGATGTGAGACGAGAGAAAGAGAGAGAGAGAGAGCAACTAGCTACCGACCACCAACAATTCAAAGGCAAATGCACTCCATGACGTCACTCATTCTAGAAGTTTCCTAGAGATCGAAGGGGCAGCTCATGGTGGGTTTGTCAAGTTGGAATGTAATAATTTAGATATACTGTATATTTATCACGCTTATCTTTCGACCGCCATTGGAAGAACCTTCTCTCGAGATGAATGTTTTTGTTGGTAAAATGGAAATGATTGGTCGAAGACAATTTACACTTGTTTTAGATGAACCAAACCTCACGAAGCTCTATCACTGGTCACAAGTTTAGTTCCTGGTATCTGTGTGAGCTGACCGGATGAAACAATAGTCAATTTATTTATATATTATTTCTCTGTTGAAGAGTTTTTACATCATATCAATGATAGCTACTCACATGATCCGTGAAACATTTTCTCTGGTGGATGCTGATATTTCTTTGGTCTATAAATAATAATCGCAATTGGTATCTTTCGTATTAATATTAGCGTGTTCCACTCCCAGCTTGTAACGACCACCATCCTATCACACGTAAGCACTTCCATCGTGTCTATGACAGAGATATATCAGGATACACATTTTTAGCTGCTGATCTCACGCTCAAGGTGAATTTGACGTCACATAGTTCCATTTGGATCAATGGCTTTGACTATTGTTCTAACAGGGGTTGAACACAGATATACTAGAACGTATTGTGAACTACAAATACCTCTTTCACTGTCTGCTGCTTTGATGACAGAGTCAAGACTAAATTTGGGCACTTACAGAAAGTCAAGCTAAAGTTAATAAAGGTGTCTCGTCATCTTCTATAGCAATAGCTCCATACTCCTGGAACTAGTCGAGGTCTTTTAAAATGGTGATTTCCCATCCTCCTAGAAATATGTTAGCTGTGGAAGTTTCTCTTGACTTTCCCTGTGGATTAAGCCGTTGATGTTGTCATGTTTTATTGTATTACTGAGATTTCAAGCAAGTGTGCTGGTAGGTAATGAGTGACTTTTCCAATAACTCGGTTTTAAAAGACCTGTATGAAGGGGAATTTTAAGAAAATTCATCATTATTAAAGAGGATGGGAAATCGTATTAAGAGAAAAGTTCTCTTTTAGGACTCTTGTCCACGATCAAATTACGGTAGTAAATTTAAGCAAATTAGCTTATAAAAAAACTCTGAAACTCGACAAGTTCTTATGTTGCAAGTATCAAGTGGCCATCTCTTCCCACGTGACTACCAAACTGACCTGGCATAATCTTATAGCTTATACCAGCAGCCATCTGAGAACACCTAGACACACTATCAGTGGTCTCGCCTGGTCATGTATTCCCCAAACTCTGTCAGTGACATCGTGCCTGTGTCTGACCATAGACACGCAGTCCCTGAACCGACTGTAATCCAGGTAAGTGATGGCACAGAGGTGATATCTCCTGCACTCCTCGTTGCATGTTGACGCTTCGTGTAGCAGCACAGAGCTAGCCTCGTAGTAACGTGCGAACGCCATTTTGTCCTCTCGGAGGCGGGACACTAGCATTTCGAATGCTCGCGCTGAGGCGTTCGGCAGGGAGTAGTAGTAGGAGAAGGTGTAGGCACGCTCCCATATCGCCCTATTATTCACGTTCGCCTTGGTGATATTGAGATAATACTGCGTGTAGTCAAGGACGTACCCGGACTCCACATCGTACGTGTAGAGGCGAACACCGGGGTTATTGTTACCCACATACACGGGTGAAAGCTCCTTGCTCCGGGGGGCCAGCGACGGTGCTAAAAAGATTAAACCAATGACGTTCTTCAAAGACTCATCTTTGACCAACCTGAAGCTGTCAGTGTGGTAGTGACCCGCGAACTGACCCTTAATGACGTCACTGTACAACCGTACGAGAGCGACATATTTGTGATTGTGGAATGGGTGGAACCAATGATCCCCGGTCTTCTCGAATACCCCAGGGGGGATTGACATGACAAGGTACACGTTTTGTTTCTTCTCCCTGGCATCCTTCAACTGACCCTCCAGCCAGCTCCATTGGTCAGCGGGGTCCTTCACAAACGACGCCACGTGGTCCTTCATGAAAAAATTGGTGTTGAGAACAACGATCCTCAGGTTGTGGTCCGAATCGTAGACATGGTAATATCCGGCCATTCGGAACTTCCAACTCGTGTCATCATCGATCCAATTAACAAACATTCGCGAAAGTCGATTGTAGAGTGAGCAAGTTCGGTTATTGCTAGTCACGTGCTTCCCCGTCGGGTGAAAATCGCTCCTACCCAGACATGGATAAACCTTCATGTCAACCAGGTTCTCGTTGATGTAATTAACGATGACCTGATATGCCGTCAGAAGATCTTCTGTCCCATCATCACCTTGTTTACTGATGAGTCCCGTACCGCCTGTCCAAAGCACGAAGTCTGGCTCGTCCCCTGCGAATTCCAACATGGCTTTCACCATAGAGTGAAATAGTGAGATAGGCGTGTCGCAGGAATATTCACCGAACGAACCGGGGTATTCCCCCGCAAATATATTCATATCATTAGTTTCGTGGCAGTTTTTACTGATGTCACCTGTTACGCTGTAATAATTGTCTAAGTGTATGTCCGATATTTGCCAAAAATATCCAACGGACTTTTTGATCTCTGATTTTGTATCTTGTATGAACCCACACAATAAGCGCAACATTATTAATATATTAGGTAGCTTATGATAACCCTTCATTTTATAAATGGACCAAGATTAAATAGCTTCATTGCTGTTGAAGCTTGTATTTCTCTATTTCATAACACTTCACTTCGTTTTTATAATCGTAACAAAGATAAATGTAATCTACCAAATTATTTTAGTGACATCTTAAAATTTAATTTTTGTTGTAAAAGCTTATCATCAAAATAATGGGATTTAGATTTGTTATGGAAACATATAGTTAAACATCGATAACACAATACTCAAAGGATCTCTTTTATAAAATTATTAGAGAAGTAGTTTTGATTTTCTCTGAGATTTCCGCCAAAGCCACAACACACTTATATTATTAATTTTAATATACACAAATGTATTAGAATTAACAGTTTAAAAAACTATTATCCACGGATTAAATACAAAATGAAAAATATTCCAATATGAAGAAGTTTTTATAATTATTTATTTTAAATTCTGAAACAGATGATTAAATCTCGATCAGTGTAGCCAACGATGGATTGTAAGTTGTGCATAAATTCCCCACTCACAATTTGACGTAGTAGAAAGCAATCAACAAGACCTGAGTCTCAGCCAATGCTGATTGTTGCAGAGGTCCATTGTTAAACTCCTGCCTATATCTATACTCGAGTATGTGTGTCTGTGATGGATAGGAAAAAAAGTTTAAAAAATAAACACAAATAAAAAATAAATGAGAGAAAATTGCAAAGAGAAGGCTAAATAGGAATATAAAGAAAATTTAAAAGAAATAAACAGAGATGAAATCAATAATTACAATAATATATAATCAGACAGAGATAAATGTTCAAGAGTAGATGGAGAAAATCTCAAACATATAAATAACTATGCAAAGAGGAAAAAAAAAAAGCGAAGAAAAGGTTTTAAAGAAAAGAGATTGGAGTGTATTCAAAATAGGGTAGTAAACAAAGATGATCTAAAAGGGAACGAGAGGGGTTGTTGGACAGAGGGGCAAGGGTGAGCGTCTAAATTAGAATTTTTGTCCCCGAGTTTTTATCACGACCTTTTACGCTACTGTATTAAGAGATTTATTTCACAAATAGGGTAGATTCCCCGCCCAGGATCTAGAGCACCGCAAATAGTTAAACTGAAGTTTTTCTTAAGATGAGTCTCAGAACACGACTAAGTAATAAACCATGACTGGACTAAGTTAATGCTCTGAATACCTCTCTAAGCGATCCTGGTGCTCATTTCGAGCAATTGGTTGTTTATAATGGCAAGTGAAGTGATATATTAGAGAGATTATATTTTATTTATTTGAACAAATTAATGATTTTAAAAACGGTATAAAATAACTTAATTGAAAATAAATATTATTGAGAAATATTATTTTACCAATCTAAACCTTGATTTCTATACATATTTTTTATGAATGTTAAAAATTTTGATAAATAATAATGTAGGTAGTAGTTTTTATTTAGCTACTTAACGTGTACTTTATAAAAACAGAATTATATCAATCAGTCCACTACTTATATACTAATTTAAGAACAATAATGAATGCTCAAAAACAATCCAACTGTTATATATGAAAAATAGAACTAACAGTTGTGCACAAACACATACATTATTTTAAGCCCCTATCAGGGTTCAAACTAATATTATGTCGTCATATAGTTGACCTCACTACCCACCCGGCCGACAGTAAAACCAGCCTTCACTTTAGTTATGTTGGCAAGACACTTTATTTACCTGACTCATTATGTATGTTTATATACTTCTAGAAGGATCAGGGACTAAATTTTCGGCAGGGCCAAAAATTTATTTGTTCGACATTGGACTATATCTTTTTATAAAAGGGGTAAATAGATATTCTAAGGTCTAACAGTTCGTACAACATATCTAAAACATATATTAAAGCAATAGTATTTAATTTGTTATAATGCTCTTAATCTCTAGGGTACTTTTAAGCTTGGAATGTAACACTATATTCCGTTCACGATAGGTTTTTACCTGGATGACAGTTCGAAAATCATATGTTTAGGTTTGGGGTTGCCAACACTTGTAAATGATCACAGTTTTGTTATAAATGTAAAATATCTTTAATTACCTGTTATATATTACATTTAAAATAACGTAAACTTAAGTTTTCTCATACTATTTCATTTTTTTAAATAATTTCTTTTTATCCAACTCGAAACAATATTTTAAACATAATTAAAATTACTTATTTTTCGTTTTGGAACGTTACTGATTTTGTGTAATATAGTGCAAACATCAATATATTTTAATACAGGCATCGTATTTACTTGGAAAAGAGAAAATTGTCATTTTTTTACATACAATAAATGATTTTATGATTATTTTATCGTATTTTGAAATATTTAACTGAATAAAATATTTTCATCAACTGCGTGTCTGCATCATTGTAAAAAACTTGTTTACCGTTATGTTCAATCATATGGTTTAGATTCGTCAGTCGCCATTTTGAAGCTATGTTCGTTAGAAGTTTTTGTGAAAGTGGTGTTAATATTTTTTTAAGGGGAATAAAACTATAAATAAACTTTGTGTCCGACCTCAAATAAATATATAAATAATATTGGCCTAAATTATTGTGGTTAACTATCAGATTAATATATTACCATCATTTTTTTTCATTACAATGATCCAAAGTAGGGAATACTTCTAGTAACATTTCGAGCTGTCATCCAGGTAAACTTAGCTCGTGAATGCCTTATAGATAGAATATCGGCTCAGTAAGCTTAAATAACATGAACATTTTGTTTTTCTCTGATAGCCTACGTTTAGTTTTTTTTTCCTATATTTTGTATGCACTCGGATCCAGAACCTTTATATTCTACTTTTTTTTTGAAAAAATAAATAAAAATTAACACGTTCTATAATTTACCAGATTCAAAAAATTAAAACTTATAGGAAAAATTAAGGTACACTTTAAAATGTTATTTTATCAATTGATATATAAACTAACACACACACACACACACACACAAGATATAGCTAACAACTATAGTAAACTTGAAAATTCTCTGAATTCCCTAGATTTCTAAATCTAAATATTATTTTTAATAGCCAACAAACTTCACATTTTGACTTGTTTGCAATAACAGAATATTTCCTTGTATTCTACCGCATAGCATAAAAAAGGCATAACTTGGATATATTAAGCAAATAAATAAATACGTTATTTAACTTAATTTTTAATATCGCTACGATTAAAATTTAAAAAATAATATACCTCGGTGAGCACGTAAACTAAACGTCAAGGGTATTCAAAAGAATTTGATTTTTTCTTTACATATTTTTGTTTTGTTTGTTTACCATTCGTGGTTTCTCAATAAGCACATTTTAGCTCTAAAATACAATTTTTTGGGGACCTTCTTTATTATTTTGTTTGCGATAAATCAGTTATGATGTATTTAGTAAAGTTTATTGAGGTGTTTGTAAAACTGATTAAAAATTTAATAATAATGATGGCGTGTCTGAGCTACAGTTTGTGCAAAGATTAGCCCGTACTACGTATCATTGCCCAAAGGACGCCCGAATGTAATAATCGTACATCCTTTCCGTAGAGGCTCTTTCCATGTCCCGATGAGATGAGGGGATGATGAAAGTGAATATGATGGGGTGGAGCCAATGAAGCTCTTAGCCTAATTAACCAAACCCTGGTGATTATGGGAATTATTCACTTTTCGAGAAAAATCTCCCAGCACAAGCCGGGAATCTACCCTGAAACCTCTAGATCAGCAACCAGGAGCTCAAACCACTGTACCTCAAGGCCAGTTATTCATTAAATGTGATAGGCCTATTATATTACTATATATCAATATAAATATTAAAAAAAATTCCCCCACAATATTTATTTTAGAGTAAAAATTTACTATCCCGAAAGGCACAAATGCTTACCCAATAAAAAATATAACTAGTTGAACACTCATCGAGTCTTGTTTTTCGGTAATGGAGAGGTTTCTGTTTGAATATCATCCTAGGGTACTGGTGTTTTTTCTCTCTTCAAAATGGTGAGCCACTCTCTCTCCACTCAAATTCGAGTACATTTAATTGAAATTACACCTTCTTAATCTCAATTCCATCATTGTGGTTAAATGCGAATAACCCGGTCGGTTACCAAAACATGGTGCAAACAAAATGCAAAAATGTGATAAAATAAATCTTAAGGTTGTGAATAAATTTGTCCGAAAAAACCATCTATCAATGTTAATGTAATTTATTTTATTATTCTTATTATTGGATTTATTTTTATACTTTTGATTGAGTTTATATAATATCCAGATTATTTCATCTGAATTCTACCTCTACTAAACTCGTTTACGTTTTCCAGTTTACTGGAATGCTAAAATTGTTTGGAACCAAGAGGGTCGAAATATGTTTTTAGGTATTCCGGTTTGTTGTCAGAGTAAATTTTAATAAAAACTGTCTTTGTTTAGAGGTTTAGCCTATGATCAAGTATTACAACGCCTGACGCTAAGATAGGCGATTATTATGATGCCGTACTGTCTATGGTCGAGTGAGTTTGTACCATAGTAGCCTGATAAAACACTTTGTTTAGAAAGCACTCTGCAATGATACAAACTTAATTTGCATAGCAACACGCAACACTAGCGCCAGGAATTGTAATATTTGGCTATAAAGACAAACCCCTACACAAAAAGTAACACTTCACAGCCAATGTTAGATTTGAGTTAACCTCCCTAAATATATTGAGGCGGATAGGGTTGGTACACAGAAGGAAAAGGAGGGGTATTTCACATGGTGTTTCTCCCATTTCCTCTTCTAGTAGGTAAATACTACTGGTGAATTTTATTTGCATTCACTCTCCACAGTCGGTCGATATTAGTTATCTGGCCCCGGTGCTGACGATAAATTTATCTAATAAGGTATGTACTGTATATATTTAACATGCACGTTCTGAACCGACTGTTTATATCAGCATACGAAAATTTCTCGGAGCGAGAGCGAAAGAGCCTACTAATTTCACCGGAAAAGATATGTTCACATACATTCCAAGATTATTTTACTTGCCATAATCGACATAGAACCAACGAATTTACTTCTCCTTCGAAGGAAGTTGTGCAACGGATTTTTATAACACAAGAAAAATCCGTCAACCCCGGCTGGGGTTAAACCCACGAACATCGTATCTTGAGGTGAGCACTTTACTTCGAGACCATCAAGGTCGAAATGATGCTAAAATCCAAGAAGAGACATGTTCCAGAACTGCGTGGACATAAGTCGCTCTTGCAATGCTCCTGTCTCTTTACGTCCCCCCTTCCCCACTTACTCACACAACACTATGGTTTTTGTCCTATTGTAGCTATTTTCTCTTTGTTTTGTTTTCTATCTGTATTCGTAAAGCTGGGGGCATCAGTGTAGCTTCTTCATTAACAAACAACACCCTGACCCCCCCCCCAACCCCCAATCCCTTTTCTTTACTCTGACATAAACAGTCCTTGCTGTGAAATGATGTCTTAGGGCCAGTAGGGACTATTCGGAGTTATTTAAAGGTCGCTTTCATTTGGCTAAGGTTGACAAAGATGTGCTGACATGAACTAGGAATATAGAAGTGTTGCGAAAAGATTATGGTTATGAGTTTGTTTTGTTGGTGCCATCAATCGGAATGGCTTTGAATGAACAGATATTTAAACAAATGTATATTTGGATATAGTTATTAGAATGTGTTGTGCACCAGTTCCCGTGTTAAAGGTAAGCTACAATTTAAAACTTGTTAGCTATGTTTGTTTTCAATGCGCATGCTCAGATGCTCAAACGCATAGGCTCTATAATAATTTCGTGGGTTTGAAGTAGGGCTGGGCCTATAAGCCCTTTTTGCAGATATTGCCGATATCGATATTTTATTGCTGATTTAGTTTTTTTTTTGCAATCTTACAAAAGTGAACAGTAAAAATACTCAAAAACAAGAATGATCTGATTTTGACAAATTTATACTTTTCATGATAACCACCAAAATAGAAAAAAATGCCATGAAAGGCATTTCTAGATTTTTTATTGAAATACAAATACAAATATTCCCAGGCAGTGAAAAGTTTTGTATTTGATGTTTGTTATATTATTAATTCTCAATTAAATGATCAATATATTAATACTCAGTTAAATGACAAAATAACTAAACAACTATTTACAGCAGCGGTAAATTGGTACGTTGACATTATTAGTAATAACGTAGTAATGAGTAATGAGTAATAACTCACTCAAGAAAAATCCGTAGGTAGCACAACTTCCTTCGGAGGGGAAGTAAAGCCATCAGTCCTATGTCGTTTGTGGCGTCTGAAATAACCCTTGGAGGTATGTGAATATACCTTTCCCGTCAAAATTGGTGTGCCCTTTCGCTCTCGCTCATAGAATTTTTCATCTGCTAATATACTCAATGGGCTTAGAAAGAGCACGTTAAATACCTCCAGTAGCGGCTCATAGCCAGAATTAGTGGGGGTGCTGCTCCAGACAATGTTTAGCCTTTGTTTTAAAATTGTGTAGAAGGGGAAAAAAAATGTATAAAAAGAAAATTTATTCAGGAACTTTATAAAATCTTAACAAAAAGAAACAAACTTTTTTACTTACTTTAACTTGAATTGTTACAGTTCAAGCTTGATCTATTAATTTAAAAATGAAATCCATTCTCCTTGTTTTAATTTGCGCAAAAAGTTTAATAATTTTTTCCTTGATCTCTGGATGACAGTCGAGGAAATTTTTTTCCATTGAAAGTACTGCAAGCGCATTTAGTCTTTCTGTTAAATAAAAGAACCGAAAAAAAATTGAATCAAATAGAATAGCTGGAAGCAGAATAATAATCTAATTCTATACTCTTCTACACTTTATCACATTCAAAAATATGGTGCATGGTTTTTAAGCACAACACACGCCGAGTTAAAAAAACTTCCTTCCAACATCACGCCAGAGCCGGCACTGCGAGAGCAACAGTGCTTTCTCTATCTGGCAGTGCCACCTTCCTCCCCACTTCCCTCCTATGTGCGCATGCGCACAACAGTCAAACACCAAGTCGCTGGCACTGTGAAGCACACAGTTCCATACAAAGATTTTTGTATATTTTTCATAAACTGCGGGATGGCTTCTGAAGTACTGACACTAAGCTTAAGGAATATATATTGTACTACAAAAATAAATAAAGAATTAAAGAAAAAAGGACTCGTTATATTAATTGTTATCGATAATATCAAGTGGAAATAGGGGGTGCTGCAGTTCCGCAGTGCCTATACACGAGCTGCCACTGAATACCTTAGATAAAATAAATAAACAAAGTGGGGTATAGTGACGTCATACCCCAATGTACTACAAGCAATACAATCTATATAATAATACTAATTCATTATGAAATATTATTTTGTATTAAATGATAAGAAGTGAACTTGCACCTGCACACTCGATGAGAAGTCACTCTCTGTAGCTGTGGGTGCTGTGCTGTGACCGCGACTTCTGGAAGCTAGGTGGGTGGGACACTAGGTTGCTGTCATAAGTCGTAAGCTATAAAACACACGCTGGTCTGGCAATGGCTGAATCCCGGAAAGAGGACGACTCTGTTTTTGATGATTATTGTTATTGTCTCGTAGCCGCTTTAATCTCAACTCCACTCAGAAGTTCAGCGGCGGATCAGATCAGCAGTTTCGCATCAGAAAACCCCACCATCCGATTCAGTGGCCAAATGGTCTAAAAAACGTTACTCTGCTGATGACGGGGAGACCGGGGTTCAAAACTAGGATAGGTCTACTGAGGGGGGTTATTCATAAATGTTTTCCTATTTTACTTTCACACAAATGCGGGTAGACTACCTTAAAAATTCTTCCTTCCTCATCCTTACCCCATTAAAGTAACTTTCGTATATGCGTATAACCTGAGGCTGCTGCCCTGGCACTTTAAAAGGAATAAGATGATACCTATCACAAAATGATTTAATGACTCAATGAAATCAAGCCCAGGGGAAAGAGTAAGAGCAAGAGTATAAAGGAAGCTGAGAGTGAGAAATTTCACAGAGTGGGGTGGCGATTATTGAGAAGCCGTAACACCAACATTAAATTGGTGGCGATTCTTGAGCGGTATTATGGACAATTTAAGACCCAGATGCTTTGCATCTATTTCAAGCAGTGAAATGAAAGATGCGTTTGACAAGAAGAATATTCCATACTTATGAAGGATTTTGAAGTAATAAACTCTAAACTTGTGGCTGAATAATATATAAGAGAGGCAAGGACTCCTCCATAAACCACCTTCGTAGCTGCGCCAGAACAAAGGCAAAAATAAGTACTTTTAACGGATTTCTGGAATACGTTGACTGTGGAGTAAGACTTATTATAGAGAGTAAAACTTCTGGAAGATTGCTTAAAACCTATTTCTTTTAGTCATACCAAGTGTGAACGTGGCTTTAGTGTGATTAACTCACTAATTACTCTATAACGCTGATGTCTGTTGTATCTGTAAAATCATCAAAACATTTTCTAAATGTTAAACGTTCAATTCCCGATCTAATTACTTTTCAATTTAATATGTTTAAATATAAAGTTACTTCGAATTGTGAGAATGGCCACAACGGTACCTTTTATTTTTACCGCCACACCACTGAGGATAGACCTATGGCCCTACCCTTAATCTCAGAAAAGCGGCATATCGCTCGTCGTAGAAAATGAGACAATTTCGCCTTTTAATGACTTGATTTAGAACTATAAAACTTAAAATGAAAGGTTTTAATACTATGGGGACATGTTAATACATTTCACGACAATTTTTGCTTGACCCATATTCGAAAATAGCAAATCACTTCTCAAATAATGTGATATTTCTAAACATCTACAATGCGTCTCAACACTCCGGTAGATGGCCCCCTTAGAACTAAAACAATTATTAAAATGCCAGCTGTGACCACAAATTTCATCTTCAGGTAAATTAGCCAAGTTAGAAATCTACCTAGAAAGTATTACCTACCTTGTAAAGCACTGTCTCCTCTTCTCCTCTCGAGAAGACAAACTTCTGAGTCAAGAACTAATAGAGAAACTTTCTCAAGAACAGCGGGGAGACAACAAACTGGAAACAAAATTACATCTACGAGGATGTACTTTCATTGGGACAAGGATGTATATCTCAAGAAAAAATTAAATTTAGAAAACAATAGGAACTTTTTAAACACAGTGTTTTATTAGCACTCAACCTACATACTAACTTATATGAAAACATGCCAACTTATTTGCAAGGTCAGGTTTTTGGTAGCTCAGCCGGCCGGGATTAAATCTCCGACTTGGGAACTTGAGTTTTGTTTTTCTTCACATGGTGACGGTTTCCATCCTTTCTCCAGGCAAATGTAAGTGTATTCTTAAAAATAAATAGCTTGGTTCACCGTTATATATTGGAATCTACTCAAAACAATCAACCATATTCCGTTATCCAGTTCAGAGTCAAACCAACGCTACGTAGACTTGGAGTTAATTCTGGTAGGTTTGGCCGAATGCCAGCGTGTTTGACTGAAACACACGTCTCCGGTTCGAACCTCAAATGGGCAGGGAGTTTGAGGAGTGAAAAAGGAGGGTAAAGGGGGTGCTCGTTGAGATTAGTTTTTAAATCTTTCAAGAGCCTGAGAGGTAGGGTTTCGAATCTCGGGTAACTGTAGTACACTTTTTTACCTAAATGTTTTGCCACGCTCTTTCAACGCTAATACGGGCAAATTTCCACCAAATTATAGCATCCTTATCCATACCCATTGGCGTAATTAAAATGACTATAGGCCCGACGTACTGGGAAGCTACCAAAACATACAACTTGTCTTTCCCTCTTCTGTTAGTGATGCATGTCACCCAGCTATTTGTATTGTACTTGTCACTAAACTAAACATAACAGATATTAGTTTAGTACAAACAACTATTTTAGTTTAGTTTCACAGAACAATAATTGATGAAATACTCATCAATGCCACTTTAGGAAATACTATTTGACTAACACGCTATTTTCATTCCATATATGTACAAGAAATATTAGAATATTATTATAAATTTTCTTAATTTTGTTTGAAATAAACACAAGGCTTTTTCTACCTTTAGATATATGGCGTCACACGTCAATATTAAATTATTACATACCTTTAGAAGAAAGTTCTTGCGTTGTAACGTAAACTATCCCTGCAACTAATATTTTATCGAAATCTCTTAACTAGGTATTTTTATTTGTTTTAAATTAGAAGATAGAGGTTGGCAATTTGTCCCTAAGGTGGGAGTGCAAGCCGGGGGTAGCGTTTTCAAAGTAATTATAGCAAAACTTCTTTTTGGCCAAAATAAATAAAATATTTCCACACTAGAAACATAGAGTTTAATTTTCTTCACAGGGTGATATCAACAATTGTTGAATATCTGTCATGAGCATAGTGGCATTAGATGACAAACTTTTTAAATGAAGAGAAAAACTTGTCATTAAATTTCAAGACACACTTGACAGATATTCAAGAAATGTTGGGGTCACCATGTGAGAAAATTAAACTTTATGTTTCTACTGTGTAGTCTAAAAATATTTTTTCTATAAAAACTGCAAAAATATCGCCCTTAACTCGTTTTCCCTTTACTCCCATCTTGAAAGAAGAAAGTATTCCCCAATCAAACTTAATAAATCAACAGTTTTTTTTAGTCTTCTTTTTAAAGATTTACCAACCGAACTAAAACTGTCTACGATAAAACTTCTCATTCGAACCACTTATTTGTTTTGGAGCCAGCTACTGGCTGTAATTAGAGTGCTCTCGACTGCTGAGCGGACAAACCACAGGGTGGAAAGGCAAGACCTAATTGGCCAAATTAATGGTCTATTGTATTGAAACGACTCAGAGTTATTGGGAGAGAGTATTTTGATTATTAGTGTGTGCTTTAGTAGCATTGTTCTGACAGTTAGTTACTTATACCAGTTAATCCAAGGAAACAGTAACACGAGGATGTATTTCAAGGACATGCACCACGATTCCCCTGGATATATATAGAATGAGACACAACGTTGACCACTCGAACGAGGCCCAACATTCCCAATGTCAAAGATGGTAGCCACTACGCTGACTCTACTGGGGCCTTAGTTTTGAAACTTGCGAGTAGCGAGTCGCTAGCGGATTACTCGATACTCGCTTGTAATCTCGCAAATACCTAGTTTTGAAACTTCAGCGCTGCGAAAACTGACGTCACACGATCGAATAGCGAGCGGATTCTACTCGCCAGCCTCACACCGTGCGAGACAGGCCTTGTCTATCGAATAGGCAATAAAATAACAAAATGGATGCCATCCCCCTCTTCGGTTGCAGCTTTCCGAGAGTGATTTTGTTGAAATAAACCTATCACTGTACAAAATAGGTTTACAGAAGAAAAGAATATGATTGCTTTGTACACTTTATACAATCCTTCAATACAAATATTTGTTTGGGTGAAAACCAAACTATATATTCTAATTTTTTCAATTTCCTCAATGGTCAATTTGGGTGAGTCGGTAACGTGACCGTCTCGTGATCTAAGGTTCGCGTGTTCAAATCCTTAAAAAAAATTTTTTTTTTAATTTATCAGACTTTAAACTTTAATTTTAAATGATCGTATTAGTAAGCATATAATATGTTTTAAATATATTTTATAGAAATACACAAGGTATTTGAGCCTAAGTAGACTAACATAACAGTCGTTAAAAATAAATTAAAAAAGCTAGGCCTACATTAATTTTGAAATTTTGTATGTAGGTGATTATTTAAAAATTAAATAATGGGTTTTATGACATAAAATTGTACACATTCTAAAATAAGGCTTGTACACATTTTAAAATAAGGCTAAGTAAGCTAATTATTATTCGCATAGTAAAATTTTTTAGGGTATATTTATGTTTTAAAAATAGTTGCGAAAATAAAAAAATATATTACTGAATTCTAATTATGAAAACGTGATTTAAATTCAGATAAAAATTAAAATATTTTACCAAGGTTGGGATTGAACTCGTGGGAGTACGAATTCGGGTCAAGCGCGCTACTTAGTGTGCTAAATTGGATTGTTCCATAGAGGCGGTTTTTATTTTACTTATATAATTTTGAGAAAATTTTGAGTTAACACGTTTAGATGTATACAATTGGAAGATGGTTTCCCAATGAAACTAAACTAACCGTTGTATATGATGTAATCAATACAATAATAATGTTTTCTTTCAGTTACGTATCTTGTATAATGACGTGTTGTGGCATACCATCGCCCCACCCTTTGACACGTCATGGTTTTACAGTGTTGTCAGATTTAAAATTCAGTCGCTAGCGAGTAAGCCGTATTCGATAGTAGATCAACTCGCAGCACGAAAGAAGCATTTCAAGACTAGCACTTTTAGCATTCAGCCTCCGACTAGCGAGACAGCAACTGGCGAGTTCATTCGGTAGCGAGTCTACCCGCAGGTTTCAAAACTAGGGGCCCTGGCGCGAATCACAACTGGGTGCACGGATAGTTAAACGGACATTGAGAGTGGCTTTGTATATGTGGGTTAGTTGGGAACTAGAGGTGGGTTTGACAACATTACGATTCTCTCAAGGATAGTGCTGGTCAGAAAAAAAAAAAAATGTCTTCCTCATAGTTTTTTTTTCTTTATTATTAATCGTCTGAAGAAAGTACTAGAAGTATAAGTAATCAATTATGTTATGTATGTTCAAGCCAAGGTATCAAGAGCGAGAGTAGTTAAAATTTACTATGTTGGTATTTCTCTGGAGGAAGAATGGTCAAAAACTGAAAGACAACGTGAACCAAATTTGGTTGAAATATGGCTATTAGTTTAAAATGTATCGAGGTGATACAATAGACATAAAAATACTTACACGGACATACATAATTAACGAATTCATAAGCATATCGCCTTAAAACCCAAAATTAGTTAAAATAAACCATTATTCAATACATTTACATAGTGAAACATATATACTCTCACCTAACCATGTTGTATTATGTTGTCCAGATTGAAGTTTAACCCATTAGAGTAATTGATTAATTTAAATTAGTTGGAAAATGGCACCTGGACACGAGACTCATACCCGTAACTTTTGGATTAGCGCTCCAATGCTCTACCACTGAGCTATATAGCCTCAGGATAATTATTCACTCATAGTTTAAGGCTGAGTCTGAGATGGACGTGCGGCAATCCCCACCAATAGTATCGCGAGCTATCAGATACCACGGCCATCTGTGACTCTGGAGGGATGTTATCCTTACAAGTATACAAGATTGTAACTTTTGAAAGGAAAGTTCAATGAATATCAACTAAGAAGCTGCCAATCAGTGTAATTACGGCAGTTTGTTTAAATCAGTTGAAAAATTACACCCGGATACGGGAATCGAACTTGGGACCACCGGGAACACGGTATGAATCTTGACTAGCTCAGTGGTTGAGCATTGGTGCGATAAGTCAAAAGACCTGGGTTCGATTCCCGTGTCAATTTTTAACTAATTTTAATTAATTGTATTGTGGACAGTGCCGTAATTACAATTAATTGCAATCTGTGTGTTGATATTGACATTCGAGTAAGTTAATTTATATAGAGGTTTGTCATTTATTTAATAGGAAAGAAATAATTTTGAGATTCATGGATTATTTATGAATAACATAAAATTACGGAATGGCTTGTTATATACACAAATATTAATCTTAAAACATCAAATAACATTTTATTGAACTTTGTATGAAGAGTTTTTTTTTTCACAAACAAGCCAGCCATGTTTGTGAAACACGTCACACTACAACCTGGTATAACGGCATCACATTTATGTTTGTCGTTACCAATACATAAATAACACGATAGCGTGCAGCCAATACACTGGTGTGACTTTAATTGTTTTACATTGTTTTTAAAATGTAGATTTAAGTGAAATAGTTAATAAAATGAAAGATTCAATAAATGCATATCTGATAGAAACCAGTCAATTTGCAGTCCTACATAGCCCAATTTAGTCGTGGTTGAATGTCTCACTGAATTATGTATGATTTTTACCAGTTGACTACATTTTAATGGTGTTGTAACTTTAAAATTAGGCCCTATATATTTGTTTTGCGGCTGATAGCAATCATTAGGCTTTTTAAATGAAAGGTTAAGTACAGGTTTTTGAAACTGTAGTTCTTTTGAAAATCATGTGCTTTTCAGACATGTTCAACCATTGAAGAGGTGTGGGTGGGACTGTTTGTTTAAATAGACTATAAATATAACGTAATTATAATTTTATAAATAATTTGACAAAACAATACACAGATACTAAACTATTTTAGAAACTACCTAATCACGGAGACAAATTGTGCGCATTTAAAATATAATAAAAAAATGCAATGTCACGTTTTCTGCATGCTCTAGAATTTTATATATGTGATTAGCTTTACCCTATTTTAAATGTATTGCAATAAAAATATTTGATTAATGAAGTTTATGTAGTTCAAGCTTATATTAAACTCATGTTTGAGGTTGTCTGAAAATATTAAAATGATTGTTCATAAATATAGTATTTATGTTTTAATCACTATGCCTAGTTTTAAACCTTATTAAAATAAATGTGTTTTTTTAACTTGTGGGTAGAAAATTCATAATCGTGTACTCTTGTTTATCTATCTTTATAAAATGAAGAATATGTCTGTTTATGAGCGTTGCGTGATATCCATCGCAAGCAGAGGTATCCAATTTAAAAAAAAAAATTAGAAGCCCCTGTGCACAAACACGTGAAGATTGAAGCTGGAGTTTTAAAATTTTCACTAAATTACTTTAAATTTATTAAAAACTGGGTCGGAATAAATAAAATGAAAATATTTTGTTTCTGTCTAGATGTAGCAAAGAAAAGCGTTTACCCGGGCAAAGCAAGGTTCTTCTGTTAGTAGTTGATAGATTAAACCGATTAAACACGAATGTAGATGGAGACTAGAAGGCTAACTTAGTGCCATTACACAAAAATGAATTGTTGTTTTATTGTTCAGCTGTAAAATATTTCAGTAATCAGTTTGATATAAACCTTAAACGACCAGATTGTAACGAAAGGATGGATGGCTGGCTTTTTCTCGAACAAGAACATTAATTTAAATGTTAAAGCGTGATATACATCTATTTCCAGCATGGCCAGAAATATTAGGATACCAAGAGTCTCGAGAGATGTACATGTAACCGTAGATTTACATGAGGGCTAAATAGGGGGGAGGAGGCTCTCGAGCGATACGCGGATGTCGATATTGTGGCACAAAGGGTTCCTTCGTATCCTTCCTTTCTTCTCAATTAAAGGATAATGAAACAACGGCATATTAGCCAAGGGGACTTGTAAACATAACACATTTTACACTGACCACGGATTGAAATTTTCCGACCCTACGATTTTTCAATGCAGACACTTATAATAGCTTACAGCACCCTCTAAGACACAGGTTCTTAAACTTTTTTTTTTTACTAGCGACCCTAAGACAAAACTATAAAAGAAACAAAGAAAAAAAAAGGATGTATTCATCGCAAAAATTGCATGTATGGAGTTGCATTTAATATCATTATTTTTTAAATATAATTTTCAATCCTTATCAATCAGTTGAAAATAATAATATTAGAAAAAGGTATTTACAAACTATAATTGGTAATGAACATTAAAATATAAATAAATGGATCAGATTTTTCATTTGGGCACACTACATACTGTTTTAACAACGGCTATTTTCTACCAATGGAAGCTGTTAGTTTGGTTTAGTTTAATTAAGTTGATTATACGAGGGCTTATTATTGTGTTCGTGTGACCATGGCGGACGGCGTTTAGTTCTACAATACATTAAACAAGTAGAGAATAAAAAGTGGTCATGTATAATAATTTAGGCAAGCCTATAATAAATATTTAATCTATACACGTTTGCAAATGTTCGCTGTAAAACCAAGAATCTTTTTCGCGACTCCTATAATGGCCGCCAACCACAGTTTAAGAACTTGTGCTGTAAAACATATACAATTATATTTTTTGGGCTTTTCCCTCTCCATTTCACAATTAACTTTACAAATAAAGCCTTTCAAGTAGTTATTATAAGGAAAATTGCGAAAACACTAAATAATTATCCTCGATATCAAAATAAAATAGTTTAATTAGTCTTAGAGTTATGATTTTTTGAATATTTTATCCTCTGTGCTCAACCCAAAGCTGCTTATGGATCATGAATATATTGAAGCTAACATTTGATACGGATATATGCTGTCATAAATTAATATAAATAAATATATATGTGACACTTTATAATTTATTTATAGCTAAAATTTAGATAATTACTAGAGTACGGCCTAATCTGCACCAAACAATTATTCCAACCCAATATAACAATAATTGTTAGTTAAAATTTCATACAACACCTAACATATATTTTAATGGTAAATTCCACTTTTTGAATGATAAGCAAGGTGCTAGTAGTATTAAGAGTGATTTAAAACTATATGAAATAAAAATAGGGCTAAGAAAATATACTTGAATTTGTCATATTATAAAATTAATCTAATAAAGAGAGTTATATTCAAATAAGAGTTCTTCAACGGGCTTTCTAGTAAATCTTTGTTCAGATAATAGTGTGAGCCTCTCTATACTCGGTACGCATACCTCCATTAAGTATATATATATAATTTCTCTTCGTCAACAGACGGTGGCCACTCAGCAGGTATAGCTCAGTTGCGGAATGGCGTAGTGGAGTATTCTTTTCTACCCTATTTTTTATATATACTATTATTTAAAAATAACAATATGATTAACTTTATAGATAGACAAGACTTTTATTCAACACATATTGGTGCACATAGAAGGTTTTCTTTATACCCAGAAAATATTGGTGCACATAGAAGGTTTTCTTTATACCCAGAACATATTGATGCACATAGGTTTTCTTTATACCCAGCACATATTGGTGCACACAGAAGGTTTTCTTTATACCCAGAACATATTGATGCACATAGGTTTTCTTTATACCCAAGCACATATTGGTGCACATAGGTTTTCTTTATACTCAGAACATATTGATGCACATAGGTTTTCTTTATACCCAGAACATATTGATGCACATAGGTTTTCTTTATACCCAGAACATATTGATGCACATAGGTTTTCTTTATACCCAGCACATATTGGTGCACATATAAGACTTTCTTTATACCCAGCACATATTGGTGCACATATAAGACTTTCTTTATACCCAGCACATATCGGAGCACATAGAAGGTTTCATTTTCATCCAAAACAATTGTTGCACATAAAATATACGATTTTAGACGAAAATTCTGAGTCATATCTGAAAAAAATTTCCATTTTAATTACTACTTGAATAGAAAGAAAGGCGTTCTTGAATGCGCATAGCCAATTAATGGTTTTAGGTCTTTTGATAGAACAAAATCACATATATGATTTTGTGCTATATATATATATTAAGCCTTATATTATATTATATATATTATATATATAAGATATATATTATATATATATATAAAATATATGACAGATAATTCAGCTTGCTCTGTCATATATCTTAAATAAATAAATATATATATATAAGACAGAGAAAGCTGACTTAGTTTAAGCAAGTATCTATATCAATGTTCTGCAATATATTTTAAAAGCAATTAAACTTTATAATCTCAATCAAGCTGCACTTCCTGTTCGTGCATATACATATTTGCGTTATCACGTGATTACACTGGCAGTGTGCGCACAGCTGATTACACCTTTCAAATCTGTCTCTAGAAGCACCATTATGTGGGCGATAAACGCCAGTATTACTGTCGTTTACACACTTCAAGAAGACTGAATTATTGTTGGAACAATAGTTTATGTTAACATAACAAAATAATTCCTCTGCCATAATAGAGTCGATACGAACATATCTATAAAAGTGTTCACTATAAATTTGAGTAGGGGCTATCGTAATAAATTATTTTGTAAGCCGAATATATTTTATCCTTTTGAGAAGATTTAAGTATCTGTGTGTTTGATTTGTGCACAATGAAGATATGTAAGTACGGTATACCTTAAGTTTAATATTTTAAGATGGATATGTCGTTGGTCTGGACCATTCAACCAGATTATTTTTTGACCCTAGACAAGATTGTTTAGGCGTTGTTCTTATGATTTTGATCTATCCCCTGTGGGGTGTAGGTTGCGAATAAAGTTGGGGCATGAGGGGTTAATAGGTTAAATATATATAAGAAGAACCTGGACTTTTATGATTTATAAAATAACCTAAAGATTAAAAATAACCCGCCTCGGTGGCGTAGTTGGCTAATGCGCTTGTCGTGTTGAGCTCGACTGCTGAGGATGGGGAGATCGAGGTTCGAATCTCGGTAAACCTTCCCAATTCCTAATCTATTAGCGTAATTAGTACTTAAAGCGTATAACCCGAACGGGTAGTAAGACGCAGTGCTAAATAATAATATTATTGATTAAAAATAATGACAAATATAAAAAAAATATCCAAAAATATGAATGAAAACTCGGAATGAATGCACACAACTAAAACAAACATACACTTTACAAAGTGAAACTAGAACATAACTTTGTAATGAAAAACCTTTTACAACTAAACTCTTGCATCCTGGTGAGCATAATATTGATTCCATATCTGTTTGAACCTTCAAAAGTAGCCCTTTCCAGTTTAAGTGCAGTGCATAAAGAGGAATGTGTATTTTACAACCATACAAAGAGGAATACAAAGTTCATTCTTTTCTCATTCTGGCAACTATAAATATAATATTTGAGTATTTATGCCTTTATAAACGTCGATAGTATTAAAAATATACTTTTTCTAGATAAATGTCTAAGAATACCTAAAAGTTAACGACTCAAAATTAGCGCAAATAAAGAAAATATGACCAAAAATTTAAAATCGCTGTAAACTTTCTTGCATCAAACGTCTGTAGTAGCATAAAGCTATTTATTAAGTACTTTACCTGTACTCCATAAACATCTATTCTTGCTACCTGACCAATCAGCTAATAGAACGGGTTATATAAGTGGTTTTCAACTTTTATTATTTTTACCAGAAGAACCCCTTTTAAAACTAAGAATACGTAGAGCACAGATAATATATTTTAAATATAATTTTATTATATATATCTTATAAAATCAACAAGTGAGAAACATTAGGTACTTTGATGAACACAATTTTTTTAAATGAAATGGGTCAGATTTCAATCTGATATTCTAGTTCGTATTTTATTTCGGTTGGACAGTTTAAAGAATATACTAAATCAGACAGATACATAGTTAAATATTACAACAGTTTTTAACAGCTTGCCTTGCAATACTGGACTAATATAAATCAGGATAATTTAACTAGATTGATCCAAAAACTTGGAAGAGTGGTAAGAAGCAGGAATGTTTGGTTTCAAAGTGGAATTAAGTCATTGTCACTGACTCCATACGCAGGAAGAAATTCAGGGTGGTTGCTGCCAAATAGCTCAGGAAGAATCCTGAGATGAATAGGACAGCAGTTACTAAATATACCAAGAAAAATTCTGAAGGTCATAGGGCAGCCAAGAAAAATTCTGAAGTGCATAGGGCAGCAGTTACGAAACACACCCAGAAAAATCCTGAAGGTCATAAGACAGCCAAGAAAAATTCTGAAGTGCATTGGGCAGCAGGTACTAAATACACCAAGAAAAATCCTGAAGGTCATAAGGCAGCCAAGAAAATTTCTGATGTGCATAGGGAAGAAGTTACGAAACACACCCAGAAAAATCCTGAAGGTCATAGGGCAGCAGTTACTAAATACACCAAGAAAAATTCTGAAGGTCATAAGACAGCCAAGAAAAATTCTGACATGCATAGGGCAGCAGTTACGAAACACACCCAGAAAAATTCTGAAGGTCATAGGGCAGCAGTTATGAATACTCTAAGAAGGGCAGACTAGGGCTGTGGGAGCTAATAGGCCCAGAATAGACCAAATATCAATGAAAATGCTATGAAAAGATACACAAAACAAAAGGTAAGTGTACAAAATGGTAAACTGGATAAATAAATCTCAGTCTGGCTTTAAAGGCGTAGTTATCCCAGATTCAGCAGCTCCCTGATTCCTTACACAGTCTCATTACAGATCAGCATCCCAAGTCAGATAGTTTTCTCACTGTGGTCATTAAATACAATGCATGCTTTCATAACGTCTTTTGGAGCTTAGCAGGTGGAGGAAGACAACTTAATGCCAACCTTCAAGGTCAGGTTTATCATCGGATAGGGAGCTTGTTTCCTGTGCCACAAAATCATCCCACATGCCTCCATATATATTTTGTTGGGGATGATATGAAGGAGAGGGATATTAAGTATGGGTATTTCTCCGGTGTTATGCCTGATTTGGTTTCTCAATTACAGAAAGTGTCCTATTATATCAAAACGTGTGTGAATGACTTCAAAACAGTAATAGACAGTGTTTTGGAAGGAAAAGAGTTCCAGAGGGTGGTCCATGCGTATTAGAAGCCCTCTGACGCGCACAATTACTAATTCAACACACTTAAAGTGAGTGAAGTCACTATCATTGTAAGACAGGCGTTAAAGAGGAGGGATATGCTTGGAATCAGAGACAACAAGCTTTCGCAGATCTGTGAAACTCACCATGCCTACGACGTCATGCATTAACCCCCAATGTTCTGACATGGATAAGAAAGGTACACTATTCATACACCCCAGCGCAACCAAACTACCTAAAACCCACTCTTAAATTTCATTTCCGATGTTGATTTTCACTTATAATGTGTCATGGAGCAAGAAGGAAGAAACAACCATCTCCTGTACTTCCATGACCTTCTCAACCAGTTATTAGTTGACATGTACTTCAAGATCGAAACGAAAAAACTCCACCTTATTTGAAACAATCAGACAAAGTTAAGGGTGGAGAGCTACATACATCTGCAGGACGCCACGAACAAAGGTGACACCCAAGTGTCTAATCTTGGCCAGGTGGTTGTGTTGCACTCGAGCTTCACTGGAGGACAGCGATACATGCATGATCGTATTCAGGAAGCTTGACATACGTGTACATTATGGAAGATATAACCTCTTAATCGCCTTCAAATGTAATCCTAAGTGGACCGAAATAACAGAACATCTATATAAAGGTAAAAAGGCTCATAACCATCATGACTTGGTAACCCGGGTCTTCCGTTTAGAGATAAAAAAGATGATGCACCTTCGGACCAAATATCCGTGGTTCTTGCAGAATTTTTAATAGAAACTCTCCCTGCATGGTGAACGGCTCTGGCAGAAAGGGGCACCCCGAATCTCTGCAGCAGCAGGGGATGGATGTGGTCTACAATAAGTGCCTGGTGTTGCGGGATAACGTTGTAGTCAGCATGGAAGGTCAACCCCTCAAGCATCATAACCTGCCAAAGCCATAACGGTCAGGTGGAGCAACCACTAAGCGTTATTACATGAAGGAGATGTCCTATGATGTCAATGAGTTTTACAAGACTAGTTAGAAGAACGAAACACTTCTCAACTACAATCAGAAAAAGGTTTATTACAAAGTCACCGGAAACGTCAATTCAGGAAGTGCTCATATATTTTCTTTGGACGCTCCAGGGAAGACTGGTAAAACATTCTTCTCTAATTTGTTTCTTTAAATGCTGAATGATGGGGGGAGGGGGGGGGGCGCATTTGTATTGCTGTCGCTTCCTCTGGAATTGCATTGTAAGTTGGTTTGTATGTTTATTTGAAAATATGATTGTATCAGCACTACGGGAAATTGAGTAGTTTTCAAACGGTTGGTTTAATTTAAACTCTAGTAGGCTGTATGGCTTGCCCAACCTGTCGCTAACCTGTGGTCTTTCTCACCGTTACTTGATTTTTTGCTACTCATCAATTATATTGGTATTAGCAGGGCATTATACTTGAGTTATATTGTAAGCACCTATTATAAATACTCGCCCCCCCCCCATGAATTTTTATCCGACAAAACGTCAAAATAAACTCCGTCATTGACAGGTTTATCAGCTAATTAATAATAACCCTGAAAACTCTGCAATGTGAAGACCACGTTTTAGTAAAATTTACCATTTGTATTCTATGAACCAACACTGTTTTGAAATATGATGTATTCTTCTTGGAATATAGTACCTGCCTATGCAACATTCAACGACCACTTGAACACATTTTGGAACAACACCCTGTGGTTTTTCGTCTCATTGCATTCGTAGAGTTAGTTCAAATGTAAAGCGTATAACCCGAACGGGTAGTAGGACGCAGTGCTAAAAAAAGATTAAAATGTAAATACATTATTGTTTTAATTGTGATATAGTGAGTTATAAACTGTAACATAATCAGACCAATTCATCATTGAATACACATTCTTGGATCTTTTCTGGAGTGTATTATCAGACAATAGTACTCGTATTTTTGTATCAGTTTTCTAATTTAAAATACTCGTTGCAATGTCAGTAGCACAGGTTTTACTAAGCATCCAGTATGATGTATTAATTTAATTTTTGTTTGCATTTTTTTCCCATTACATGAATCTGTTGCGTTAATGTTGGACGAAGCTCTGTTGATGTTTGGTTTCAAACTGATGAAGCGTGCCACTGGCATTATTTAAATGCACAGGGCATAATGAGGATTCAGACTGTTTTTATCACCATAAAAGGTGAATAAATCGTAATGACAAATAACAAAAATAATTATGTTTAACTATCTTTGAGTAAGCTTTGTGTGAAAGTTTTCAGCATATTGTTTGCATTATTTTACGATTGTGTGTTTGATAAATACTAGATCAAGGACCAGTCATTACAAAAGTCAAACATGAAGCACCAAAAAGTTATTCACAAAGCTAAAGCTATCGTTAATTACGTTATTAATACCTGACATTTTTCATGTTCACGTCATTATCCAATTATGACGCCACGATGAAAGTATGTGGTGAGCAGTATCGCCAAAGACTTCCTTAGCGCGGTAAACATGTATTTTAATCGCTTGTACAATTTTAGATGAGCATGCACACGATTCTACAGAGTCGCAACCTTTTTAAGCCTTAGTAATAGATTATTATATTACTTCTTGATATTTAAAGCGACAAATGTTTAGTATTTTCTACATAAAAAATAAATGGCTAAATACCTTATGAACATTCTCACTATTGTTAATACAGTGT
The DNA here is from genome assembly GCA_902151445.1 of Timema monikensis. Taxonomy (NCBI): domain Eukaryota; kingdom Metazoa; phylum Arthropoda; class Insecta; order Phasmatodea; family Timematidae; genus Timema; species Timema monikensis. The sequence goes on from CABFVZ010001444.1 coordinate 71,010, forward strand.
ATATGAATGTTTGACTTGCAATTTAAGATCTCCAGCCGATTATGCGCGCGTATATCACTATACATGAACGTTCTAGTTAATTACTCTGATTAATAACTATATTTTAAATGATATATTTGTGTTTCTTGATGGGATTACGGTGGGAAGGACATGCAGCGCGAACGAGGGAATCTAGAATTGTATTCAGGATACTGACCGGCAAACCCAACGGGAAGATGCCACTAAGGAGACATAGACGCAGATGTGAGAGTAACATTAGAATTGACCTGAAAGAGGTAGGGTGTAATGAGGTGGACTGGATAGAACTAACCCACGATAGAAATAGGTGGTGTATTTTTTGTAAGTGCGGCAATGGACCTTTGAGTTCCTAACGCCATAGAGTAAATAAGTAAGTATTTTAAACAAGAGCCCAGACAATGGACGTGGTGTTTCAGTGACACTCGCCGTAGTCGTGTCCTACTGTGCCACGGTCCTCTCATATGACTACTGTGACATCTCATGCGACAGGGGGCAACACACCATGTGCATCCATAAGGTACCTTTCAATCATTGAATTAATTTATATATTTTGGGAATTCTACCATGGATTTAGTAAACACATAGTTTATCTAAAATAATAATTACGAAATTAACCTAACCCAACCTATATAAATGCCCGCATGGTTTAAGGCATCAATCTCGTAGGAGGATGAACTGACGCTGACAAGGATGTTGGATTTCAAATCCCAGCTGGGTGTACTGAGGATTTTTCCCCCCTAAACAGTTTTCCATGTGAATGAGGGTACCTCTTTTTATTTAATTCCAAATTTCTCACTATTTACCCATATAACATAGCTAGAACGAGTAGCAGGATGCGATGAACAAACATTAAAACTTGACATAAGACACTACGTTTATCACTTGCCCCTAAATAGTCAGGAATTGTGGTACTATCTTGGTAATAGTAAAAAGTGTTAAAAATACATTAAATTATTTCATTAATAATTTAAAGTTAAACAGAGTTCTTTGGCCTATAATAATCTACCTATCCAGTCAAGCATAAATATAATAAAACAACAAACTTACCCAAAGCTTAAAGAATTGAAAGATAAGCTAATATTAAGTATGCATGAAAAACAACTACTGTATTCTGTGAACCACTTAGAAGCCTGATCTTTGCATTTTAGCTATAAACAATATTTCAATGGCAATACATTTTTATTATTATTTAGACAAAACTAATTTAATTCAAGAAATTAATATAAATTATACCATAAGACTATACTTTACCATAGTAGCATAGTAATATAGGCCTACAGTATAATGCTTTATAGCATATACCAATTCCAAGGGTTATTTTATCCCTTCTTGATAAAATATAACTTTTATAAGTTGTTTGATAAGGAATGATTAAAAAACATTGAAATATTTGGATTAATTTAATTAACAAATCATACAAAATTTTTTTGAAATATTTTCCGAATATTTCTTATCCAATATTATTACGCTCCCTACCCCCTTAATTTCTAAAATGTTTTTCAAATTAGTTGTTATGTTAGAAAAAAGAATCACTCTTTTTTACATATATTTGCTGTTAATATCGTTTATTACGATTAATAAATTCTGTACCAGAATGACTTGTCAATTCGTCTTTACTAAAATTCAAGTTAATTGTTATACTTTATACTAGGGTGACCTGGTGGTCTAGGGGTAAGGTGTCAGACTTCTATGCTGGCGGCCGGGGTTCAATCCTCGGTCCCGGCACAGATTTATCTGATTTCCAAACCCTTCCTTCACCTCTGACAATACATCTTGTGAATGTGGGGAATGCCAGGCCTCCACCGTGGTTCGGATTCCACGTTAAACTGTAGGTCCTTCATTTCATCTCACAATCACCCTACCATTACACATTAGCGTAAGTGCGTATAACCCAAACGGGTAGTAAGACGCGGTGCTAATAATAATAATAATATACTTTATACTATCTAAATGTAAAAGGCACGTCGTTGCAATCTCACAACACTACAGCACTGCTGTGTTTGTGGATCAACATGAGCTGACACAAAAGGTCAACCTAGACAAACCCAGAAGCGGATTTACACTATAGGCCTATTAGGCATGGGCCTAGGGGCGGCGGCTTTAGGGGGCAGCACATTTTTGAGAACATTATTTTAATTTTAATATTTTGTGTTTAATAATTACGTTTATGGCATGCCTGATTTTCTTTCGTAAACATCTTTTCTCGAATACTAACTCCCCCCCCCCCACACACATCTCTTTCCTCCAAAACCTCTTAAAAACCTTGAAAAAATTGGGCCTATGGGAGCAAAAATTTTAAATCCGTCACTAGAAAAACCAGGACAAACTGTACGTGGAATTAGGTGCGTTAAGCGTTGATAGTAAAATAAAAGTCTTAGAGCCCTCAAGAGGTGCTTTATTTCCACGGTCTAGTTATCAACCAATCACAGCCTTCTAGGGTGCATTGTTCAGACAAACCAGCCTCTTGGTGTGAACATCCCCTAACAATCTCCAAGTATGCACCTGACACGTGGCTATTAGCGCGTCACTAAACAATAGCAATTATTTCCTTCTTAAAAAACACAATACTTTACATCCATTACAGTTTCCAGCCTATGGCCTTGGTAAGTTTTTTTTATTCTAGTCATATAATTTTCACTACCGGCTTGCTAGGCCTCTCGTAGCTGCATACGCCTTATAATTTATCTTAAGACTAGGACAGGCACAACATCCAGTCACCTGTCGTCAATTTATCAATGTGAGAGAGTAAACTCATATTTTATTCAATGATACATTTTCGGCCATGCCTGGAGTCGAATCAGGAGCCCTTAGCTCAGCAAGTAGACAGGCTACCGACTTAGCTAAGATGTCGGACCATTTAAATACACAATACCCATACAAAAAATACTTGTCATAACACGTCTCTTGTTTGTTCCAGCAATCCCCAGGACCTTTATGCGTTGAGTATGAACCAAGGCCTTTGAGTCAAGAAGAGAAGGAGATTATTCTGAATATCCACAACAGGATGAGGAGTGATGTCGCTCTCGGCAAGGAGGTGAAAGGGAACCCAGGGCCACAACCACAGGCCTCGGATATGATGCAGATGGTAGGTTTAATGTTGAAAGACCATCCTCTAATAGTGTTTCCAAACAAAGGGTTACCGGATTATAAGTAAGACCATCCTCTAATAGTGTTTCCAAACAAAGGGTTACCGGATTATAAGTAAGACCATCCTCTAATAGTGTTTCCAAACAAAGGGTTACCGGATTATAAGTAAGACCATCCTCTAATAGTGTTTCCAAACAAAGGGTTACCGGATTATAAGTAAGACCATCCTCTAATAGTGTTTCCTAACAAAGGGTTACCGGATTATAAGTAAGCGCTGAAAGGGATGAAAACATTAAAAAAAAAAGGATTGTTAAAATAATATATGCCTACTCGTAACTTAAGCTATATAATGTTTTAAGAATCAAATAGCCAAAGCTATTATTTATACTTTTATTGAGGATTACTCTATCTAGATATCATATTCTAAAAATTGACACCTGGGCACGGGAATCGAACCCGGGCCTTTGGCTTAATACGCCAACGCTCTGACCACTTTGCTATCCAGGATGACTCATAGACTCTGTCTTAAAATATGAGTGAAGAATGACTCTGGGCATGGGACGATTCCTGGGTAGCTCAGTGATTAGAGCATTGGCATATTAAGCCAAAGGTACCGGGTTCTGTTCCCGTGTCCAGGTGTCATTTTTGCAATTTTCAGGGTATTATATAATGTTTTGCTAAACAAGTCTGTGGTTTCCGGTGATAAAAAAAATCCATAAAGTAATTTCGTGATTTTAGAAATATATACAGTATATAGTTTAGCACCGCGTATTACTACCCGTTCAGGTTATAAATCTCTGTACTATTTACTCTAACGTGTTAAGGAATAGAAAGGTTGAATTTAGAGGAAGCGTATCCGCATTTGTGTGGAAGAATAAGGAAAAACTACTAAGGAAAAAACCCTCAGTACACGCAACCAGGATCGAACCCCGATATGACCCCATCATTAGCAATCTAGTTTATTATGAGAGTAGCTCCTTAGACCATGCAGCCACCGAAGCACCTCTATATATTATTAGGAACATATCTGTTAATGGATAAATTAGGTTTCTAAGAGATAATCCAGCATTATTAGTGTTTAAATTCACCTCAACTAACGTTCTGAATAGAATACCTGACGTCAAGTAAAAATTAACACATAGCAAAATGATGAGACTACGAGCAATATTTCAAAGCCAAAAATAATAGTAAGCACATTTATTCTTATTTTGATTAGGTCATCTACCCATCTACCAAGAGAATTACCATTACATAAAATACTGTACTCCTTACCCCACGCAGGCTCGAATCTAGAAGCCAGAATGGGCTAGAATCCTACAATTATTCAGCTTGAATGAACAATGGAGACCTAAATGGACGTTCTATCATCATAAAGACCAACTCGATCAAACCAGACCCCTAGGAAAATACGGAGTTGCCTAAGCCGAGCTAGAACCGGTGATGAAATAACTAAAGCAATGCTTTATTCGTGGGGGATGGCCGAACGCTTACAATGTGACTGCAGAACACCTGGAGAAAAAATAACGCATATAACTAGCGAATGCTCCCTTAGGAAATTCCAAGGGTCCTGGAGTGATCTCACTACAGCAACACAAGAGAACGTGACAATACTTTCGGAGTGTGTTTAGCTAACTATTTGTAATAGGTACTTTAAAGATTAAAAAAAATTACATTTTAACTCTATGTTTGAAATATTTTTTATAATAAACTGTTTCTAAAAACGAATAAACTGTGTACTTTTGATTAAGTATAAAAACTTGAAACACTATAGATTTAAATTGTGTATCATTATCTATTTGTGAATATATGAAGCTTGAAATATTTAAAAATTTGTTTCAATTAGTATTTGTTGTGATTAAGAACACAAAACATTATAATTTTAAAGTTTGTGAATATCTAAAGCTTTAAACGTTATATTTTCAACTTGTTTTTGTTTGGATCAATTTTCGCAATGACTTAAAAAAACAGCACGGATCAATGGACATAGGAGAAGTGGGTAGTATGTGTGTGTGTGATTGCTCTCTTCCTTACTATTCCAGAATACCAATTTAAACAAAAGTGTAGTTTTTCTATAGAAGAGGTATATGTTTCTTGGTCAAGATGGGATATCATTGTAGAGTGGACTTAGCCTAGCACACGTAGCTAGCCGATTTCGACTTGCCATTCTACTCTGCTATGCTTCCCTTCATTTTAGGCAGTGACACGCGTCCGCATAACTCGTGGATTGCTTTTATGTAGTTCTTACCTCTTTTATGATAATTGCTATCTTAATAAGACAAGTCAGTGCCCAAGGTGGGAGTAGATGGGTGGTTCTGGTAGTGAGAGGCCCCAATCCCCCAAGACTTTACTGCACATATAATTAATACTATTTTATTTTCTATTCAAGCAATATCAAAAAAATGAAAATATATATTATTATTATTAGAGACCTCAACCTCATTCTTAAGACATGAGGAACCCTGTCATAATGGTGCCCAACTAATGTAAATTATCTAAATATATTTTGTTTCAAGGTTTGGGATGATGAACTGGCCCGGATCGCTCAGCAGTGGGCGGACCAATGTACCCCGTTTCATGATGACTGCAGAAACGTAGGTAAGCTAATGCTGATTTATACTATTTTTTTTATATCTTTTACATGATTATTGTAAATTAAAAATAATAATGATTTTGAACTCTATAAACTGGAGTCAGTGGGAATGTAAAATTAATTTTTCAGGAAAGATTGACATAGTATAATATAAAATGTAAGTGAGGCTGCTCCGGTGGAATTAGAAGAAGAAAGAAAACTGACTTTGTAGTATGAATTACAGAGGGTGTAACAGATGCAACTAGATTGATAATGTGATTTGGTTGAAGATCAGACAATTGAGAGAATATCTCTCTTGTAGAGCCGATAAAGGGAACACAACTAATTTGAGCTTGATCGTCTTTATTATTATAGAGATTTCATTCATAATTTAAAGATAGAAGACAAACTACCTTAGGTCTCTACACATTTAATTGGCAAAGGAAAGAGCAATTACGCATTGATCTAAGATGTTTTATATATATATATATATATATATATATATATATATATATATATATATATATATGTGTGTGTGTGTGTGTGTGTGTAGAGACCTAAGGTAGTTTGTCTTCTATCTTTAAATTATGAATGAAATTTTTTTATTAATAAAGACGATCTATATAGTGTTTCTCAGGAAGCATTTGTATTTAAACAATAACAATATTTTTTTCTACTACGTGTATGGAAGAAAAGTCCCTAGTCTAGTGCGGCGAGTCTCATGGACCCCCAAAACCCCGACATTAATCCTTCGACTATTTTTTTTATGGATGTACCTGAAGAGTTTAGTGTATTCATATTCAATAATTTATTTATCGAGCTTACAACAGTAAGATAACTGTTGTCAGACAATTGGAATGACGCCAAGAAATTTTCAAAGCGCATGTAATAGTCTGATTCAAAGATTCTAATTTGTGTGGTGATGGAAGGACAACGTGTAAAACAACTTTTGCAGTGATAAGATAATACATTTGTGCCATATAAACACAAAGGTCATTTCATTTTTTATCCTAATTTTTGTTATCGAAATACAGCATTGCCTGTGTTTCTGTATGAGTTTGTTTGTGGGGCCTATGCTTACCGAGAATTTTTGCTAATTTTAATGATTATTACAATATCCTAACGTTCTGAACAATTTTTTTTAAACATCCTAATGCGTGTTTGTTACAGCCATGTTTCAAAGTGGCCAGAGTTTAGGTATAAGAGGAATGAATGGGATCTTCCCTTACGAAATTATGGTCAACATGTTTGTTTCAGACTTATTTCGAAGCGGTCAGAATTTGGGTATCAGAGGGATGGACAAAGGCTTCCCTGACGAGATTATGGTCAACATTGATGAGTGGTTCAACGAGGTGTCACTTGTTCAACCGGACACGGTTAAACAGTACCCTGGGTGAGTGGGTGAGTCTACATATTCCCCGACACGGTTTGTTTAGGTTGCACACTTACTTCCCAACAAAATGTATCCAGAGGTGGTTTAGTTCCATCTTGTATTAGCTATTTGTCCCTCAAATTGCTTTTGCATCTGATTAAAATCAACACTAGCTTTGTTTTCTTGTGGATAAGTGGAAAAAGCGAAAGCCTCGAACTGAAATCAAGATACCTTGGGAATATAGCGTAGCAAGCTCTATCCTCTTCAGGGAATTAGGTTTTTCCAAAATTTATCCTGGAAGAACATGATTTAATAAAATGTCTATCTTGAGTTTCTGGATCAATATTTTCAGCATATTTCACATCTGGGAATAAAAATGAGTTTTTGTGGGTTTAATTATTATTTTGGGGAGCTAATATAGTGAATAAAATATGTTTAGAACAGAAAGATTTCTCCTTCAATTAGTTTTTTCTATTTTAAAGTTGATCCATAGATTATTCTGTCTATTTTCAACTAACAATATATAGTACTGCACTTTGGGCTAGCCTTAATATTTTGTACATAACAGTGGTCGGTGAATTTTCACTCAACATTTCTGGCAGGACAACTACCAAGATGGCGTCTATTTAATTACGCACTTCGATTTTCTTTAGTTATACTGTAGTTAATTATTTAAGGTGGGAGTGTAAGGAACACGAGTTAAGGGCAGTATTTTTGCTGTTTCCACATCAAAACTTTTTTTGGTTAAATAAATTAAATAACTCTCCAGTAGACACAACGAGTTTAATTTTCTTCACATGATGACCTCAACAGTAATTTCTAAATATCTGTCAGAGGTGTATTTGAATTTAATGACAACTTTTTATTCTAATTTAGTAAGTTCCTAACCTAAAGCCACTATGCTTATTACAGGTATTCAACAACTGTTGATATCACCATGTTAATAAATTTAACTCGAATTTTATATTGAAGCAATATCTTTTTTGTTTTGGCAAACAAAATGTTTTGCTATAAAAACTGCAAAAACACTACCCTTAACTCACGTTCCCTGCTCTCTCGCCTTAAGGTTGTGTTTCTGGCAGGACATTTATACACAGTATGACTATGACGTACTGCTATGGCTCCAAATGTTACAGTAGATTGTTATCTTCTGGCTGCATGGTGGTTAGTAATTCAGTACAAGTGCTCCTAAGCTATAATTTAGTTTGTTCTATAAAGCTATGTTGTCTGCAGGAGCTCTACTGGCATGGTGGGGCATTACACACAGTTAGTGTGGTCACGGTCCTTGTATGTCGGTTGCGGTGCCTCACTCTTCCTAAAGGATGGGACATGGTACTCCGAGTATCTGGTGTGTAACTATGGTCCTGCGGGAAACGTAAGGACAGAGCCGGTATATCACCAAGGCACTCCTTGCTCAGCCTGTCCCAACGGTACAGTGTGCAGCGACGAATACGAGGGACTCTGCAAGCTGCTCTACAATAAGCGGGGTAAGTGTTCTAACACTATACAATTTTTGACATGTAAACAGTTTAACTTAGAATAACCAACATTGACAAAATACAAAAAGATATATCCATATTAATACTATTTGGCAGACAAGATAGAAGAAGAAGAATATACCCTGTCCAATAAATGAACCAAAATAAAACTACTAGTCCAGTCACTATAGTCAAAAAATAATTGAAATTAGGGATTAATTCTGAGCTAGCTGAGTTTTGGTATTTTTATTTAGTATTTATAAATAATATATCAAAGGTCCCCACAAATTCACTGTATGGCAAACAGAATTGAAGAGTAATTAATTCTTGTTATTGTCCAAACACTCCACGTCTACTTGAATGCTACGTTGTTACAAGCCAAAATTTAGGTCCAGCTATAGCTACTTCTGGATTCGAACTCTGCTCTCCAGCCAGCGTTGGAGCTCATAACATAGTGTAATATCCCCTAGCCTATCGTACTGCTGGAGAAAAGTGCAAGACAAGAATAAAAATTTTACTTCGAGCTTTTTAAATATAGTTTTATTGCTATTATTATTATTATTATTATTATTATTATTATTATTATTATTATTATTATTATTATTATTACTAACATCCTCAGCGACGTAGTTAACTAACGCGCTAGTTTCATGTTGAGCCAGACTGCCGAGGACGGAGAGATCAAGTTTCGAATCTCGCTTAGGTGAACTGGAAGGATTTTTCCTACATAGTTTTCTACTCTCTCTCTCCACGAAAATGCGGGTTAAATTCCTCTTTATTCAACCTTCCCCATTCCTAGCCATTAGCGTAATTAGTACTTAAGATCCCATTTCAGAGCGATATATTTGCTGGTTTGCATGATCAACTTAAGTAACATATTCAGTCTTGTAAATACGTCGCAGGTAAAAGGATACTTGTTTTATTTTGTAAAGGAAGGATGCAAAAGTAATACCTGCTTCCAACTTTTTTGGTTTTTACTTACTTTATTTTTTATAATTTGTGAAAATATACTAAAATTGACTATTTTTGACACAGTCTAAAAAATATAATAACACAGCATTTTGACTTTTTATAAAAGGAGTTACTTCTTTTAAGTTCTTTAAGACCAATTAAATATAAAAATATATATAATTCAAAGCTTGATTATCGAGTAATTTGTTATCTACTTAGAGGCTGTAACGCTAAAATCTCGCCCCTTGTTACTAGAGCTATCTCTGGACGGAGCACTGAACTATAGAGGGGTGGAGCCAAGAGTTGGTTAGGCTACTCACATTTGTTACCTCGCTCTGGCTGACACATAAGACATTCCTACACAAGACATTCACACACCAGTCATCATTAAATTAAACAAGCTCAAACCAAAGGGTGTCTAATTCATTAATGAATTATGTACTTTTCAATAAGCCAGATATTAATTATTGTTTATAATGTATTTTACAAACCAAAGTGGACGTGAAACTATACTGCCGTTCGCTAATATAAAGTACGGGTGCCAAGTATATAACAAAATTAGGATCGATACCCACTTCAGTGGTCGAACGGTCTAAGGCATCACTTTAGTGTTGGATTGGCCTGCTGCTAACAGAGAAACAGGGTTTCAAATCCCAGTCGTGTCTATTGAGGGTGAATTTTCCTAAATTGTTCACCACTCTCATTCCACGCGAATGCGGGTAGATTACCTCTAAGTTTCTTCCTTTCTCATCTCCATCCCATTAGAGTAATTATCATCTATATGTACAACCTGAACAGGTAGTAAGACGCGGTGATAAAAAAATAAAATAAATTAGGGATTTAACTAACCATACTTGAAATTATTAGGCCTAGTAAATCCCTGCTGCTGCTTGAGCCCAGGTACGTAAAGGGAGCGATTAGTTCAAATAATCATTCATACTTTGCGTGTACAAACCTTACCAATTTAGTAGTTTGCACACTATATTTAGCCATGTTATAGATTTGATTTTTGTAAGAATATGAGTGTGCCGTGTATCTGTTATTAGAAATAACTAGCTGGTGTGCTCGTTCTTTGCACGGGGAACCTTTAAGAAGCTTTATTTTTAATTATAATATAAAATTAACCAAAAGTAAAAAATATCCAAAACTTGTATAAATTAAGTATTAATCCTTTATTGGTTTAAATGATGTGACTAAAGGCGAAAAATAGGCAGACTGACTAAAACATTATGTCAAAATAGGGATTTACTTTAATACAAAAATATTTGCATAAAGTCGATCATAATAGACGTATAATGGTGCAATATACATTATTACTAAACAAAATTTGTAAAAAGAGCATCAAAGTTAAAAAAAGTTAAAGTTAAAAAAAACATCATAAATGAAATAATGGTCTTTGATAGATACATATTGGTCCCTGTAATTACCAGACATATTTCGATTTTCTAATACACCAAACAGTTTTCTTCTAATTGATTGTGAAGTCATCTAAGCCTTGAATTTTGGAACCAATTTTCAGTATTTTCTGATCATCTGGCGTGGTCTTTGTAACTACTTGCAAGTCTATCATTTTCTTATCGCACCAAAAAGTGTTTTTTTCTATACGGTTGGAAATTTAAATCCACCACTCCCAACCCAATTCTCTGACCCTTGTTTTGAAATTTAAAAATTTCAGATGCTTATTTGGTGTTGTCCCTATACTTGTAAGTAAATATTTCACCTTTATGCCACAAGGGAAATGTTATATTATATTAGCTTTGACATATTTGGAGATGACGCCCACATTTCTATTTTCCGATCTTACATTTTGAAATTACTTTGTTTTCATAATGTTTGAGGTGTATCTTATCACAGGCTGACAAATTTAAATCTTTATCAGCAATGAGAAAAAGTTTTTAATATATATTTTGGTAATCCCCTCAAAATATGTCACAAACCCCGAATTAGAAAATTTAAATAATTAATAACTATTTGGGTATTTGGCACTACATTCCTGACAATTCTTTACCATAGAAACTAAAAGCTTTGTTTTTTTGTTGACACCCCCTTTCCTCTTTCCCAGAGTTCAATTTTAAAATTGAAAATTATCAGATTTTATGGTACGGTACAGTTAATCTTTCTGCTGAATGTTGTTATACACCACAGTGTTAAGTATTTGTTTCAACTAGTTTTGAAAATGTGGAAACCACTCTCCCCCATTTCGCTTATTCCAACTTTGAAATACAAGATTTTAGAATTTAGTGACAAACTTTTCTCTTTATTTAAAAAGTTTGTCACCAAATGCCACCATGCTCATAAAGATATTCAATAACTGTTGAGATTAGCATGTGCATAAAACAAAACTCTATGTTTCTATAGAAGAAATATTTGATTTATTTTGGCCAAAAAATGTTTATGCTATAAAAACTGCAAAAATACTGCCCTAAACTCGCGCTCACTAGCACTCCACCTTAAGCGTATAACTCAAACGGGTAGTATGACGTGGTGCTAAATATTATAAGTATTATTATGATTAAGATATAATTTATTTATTATTGGTTATGATCTAATTTATTTTATTTTACCACAAAAATGCACACTGTTAATGAATTTATTAAATATTAAGGAGCCAAGATCGGCTCGATAATATCATCCAGATATGAAGAATATTTTTAGATATCTAAGTCCTAAGAATGTGCGCATTCATTAAAATTTCTTAAAGAAACGGAAATTTAAAAATTACAAGTATATTATAATTATCATTAAAACCCCAGGATTATTTAAAAAAGGATCATTATTACTCTGAACAAAGATTGTTACTTTTGCTATAATGTTTTAATTTAAAGACGTTGGAAATTCTTAAGTGTATTAATTGCTACTTTTTCGATTCCGAACTCCTACAAATTATTACAAGTTTCTATAAACATAGAAAGGTTTTATATAGAAATATTATTAATAATAATAATAATAATGATGATGAAATGGCTGAAATGCCAAAATTAAGCCTTCCGACTTCTCTTATACTTAAACTATTATATCATTGATGTCACTACTTTGATAATTGTTTTATATTTCCTTCCAACTGCTTCCAACGTCTTTAAACTTTAATATTAACTCGTAGCTTAAAATAATGCTTTAGTAATAACGAAGAGCACCAGGCGAAGCTCAATGATATTGGTGCGAAGGTGGGTACACTAATTTTGCTTCTATATTAATGTATAATTTTTTCAAATGTGAAAAATTGCATGCCTTCTAATAATGGGTTTGATCATTCTAAGTTAAATGTACTAAAACATACTTCTTCCTGATAAAGGTATACTTTAAATTCTCATCCTGAAAAGGACTCGCTTGAACATATATTTTTGTTTTGTTTCAGGTACTGGTGTATACAATTCTAGCAAAGCTAAAACCTCAAATGGACTTGTTTCTTACCTGTTGGGTCCATTGATAGTTTTGGCATCCTATTTGGCGAGGTCTTAAATTAACAGTTTCTTTCTTACAAGAAACCTATTAAAAATAGTTATTTGATGTTACATAGGTAAAAAATAATATTGGAGGAACTGATATTTGGTGAAATTAGCTAAGATAAAAATAACTTACATAATTGGAACTATGATGTATATATCAAGATTAACATTACTTTATATCTGATAATATGTGATATTGTTCAAGATGAAAATAACTTTATAGAGTGACATTCATTTTACATTGGTCAAGGAACATCTTTTAAGTTCTGATATTCTGATAAATACATCACGATCAACATCTCATGAAATAATACATTGTTACATAGGTCAAGACGAACATCTCTTTATGATTTTATTGCTCGAACGATATCTTTGAGACAAATCATCTTTATTTATACATCTATTATTGTTTCCAGCCTATGGCTTAGGTCAGTTTTTTTTTATTGAAGTCATATATTTCCCACTACCGGCTGGCTAGGCTAGTCATAGCTTCAGTTGCCTTATAATCTATCTTAACACTAGGACAGACACTCTATCAAATCCCTTGCCATTAATTTATCGATGTGAAAGGATAAACCCTTATTTCATCAATGATAAACTTTTCAGCTATACTGGGAATCGAACCTGGGACCCTTAGCACAGCAGGCAGACACGCTACCGACTGAGCTAAGGAAACAAATTACATATTCATGAAATATTATTGTAATGTATTGTAATTATTGATTTAAGGACTTTTCTTTATTTTTTAAATTTCAGTTAAAAATATAATCAAATAAAAAATAATCTCATCAAAGATTACTGAATATGCAAATGATTAAAATTGAAATTGATAAAAAATACAATAAATAAGATTTTAACCTGTTTATAAGAATTTTTCAATTCATAAATATGTTTTATTATTTATGGGATTTTGTGCTTACAACTAATAAATGCTTGTCAAAAGTTTTCAAAGGCTTTATATTAACATCACACTATATATTTTTACTACCATATTTGTGTGTTTTAATCGTACTTAATTTGAATGCTAGATACTTGTTCTTGGTAAAAAATCATGTACAGTATGTGATTGCAAGGACCTCGTAATTAATTTATTGGTTTGCCTGGAGTTCTCATTTACAATCTGGAAGGGAATGGGGCAGAGGCATTCGTTGAGTTTCATACTTAATATAAAGTAACTGCAGTTAATACAGCCTACCAATGTGAATACTAGCCAAATCTACGAGAGTTTTATTTTTGGTATGAACTAAGATTGAGCAATGAAATTATATTTTGTAATATCTATGTAAAATTTTTACAACTATTACTAGCCACGTCCAAATGAAGAAAGATATGTATTTACTCTTATTAGAACTTCAGGTAAAATTTACCTTACAGTCTCTTATTAATTGTAGGTATTAACTTAAAAAAAAAAGGCTGGTGCCATTAAATTGATTTTCCCACATTAAATACTACCTTACTTCTATCGTGACAACTACACATAGGCTATTAAATTCATTTTGTTAAGTGACCCACATATATATTTTGTAAAAAAGATTATCGAAAAATCACGCAACCCGCAAGAGGCATTGCATTTTTATCTAGCTTTCAATATTTGTGGTGAACATTTCTTGACAGAAGTACCACATGTTTAGAAAAGTTTTCAAATGATTTATTGGGCGCAGTTCATGTAAGAGGCATTTTAGAGTTTAAAGTAAGGAGTAGTAATAATTAAAGTTAAGACTTAGGTAGAATGCTCTAGAAAAAAACTATAACAAAATAAAGAGAGATTATGATATAATAAACAAGTCAGTTTCAAGATTGGTAGATATATTAAGTGACATTAAAATTCAAAAAGATTGATTATAATTGCTTTTAATGAACAACAAATTGTCAAATTGTCAAATTTGAAATATATTAATATAGCATCATCAACAATTTGTTGTTCATTAGAAGCAATTATAATCAATCTTTTTGAATTTTATGCCACTTAATGTATCTTCCAATATTGAAACAGTTTAATTCATTAAATCACAATTTTTCTATATTTTCTTATAGTTTTTTCCAAAGCATTATATATAAGTCTTAACTTTAATCATGTAAGTGCTCCTAAATAGAGTAGTGATGTTTTAATAGACAATGAAGTGGTGAGTGGACTTGTACACTCTGTTGCAGTAAGAGAGCAACCTCATTCTATCACTAATTCAATTTGCCTTGAAACACATAAAACAATTCTATCATGATTATGATTTATTAAAATACAGGTTTTAATTATGTTCACAAGACTTAAAAAATAGCCTACACAATACAATTTACTAATTACTTACACTCTGCATTACTTTGATTTAAAAAGTTTGTGCTGTTAAATTATACACTGAATTAGAACTTTCACTCTAGACAAAAAATATGGTGGTTTGGAAAAATACAGTTTTAAGATTACTTTTTTATTTCAATCAAATCATATATGTCTAGTAATTAGCTTTAATCTACGATTTTGATATTAGTTATATATTCGTACATTTTAAATATATACATTGTACGATGTGGAATTCAATATTCTCGCAATAATATTGATTTAACGTTTTATATGTTTAACTTTTTCTCTGGATTTGCTCAGAGAATCAACAACACTTAATAATCAATTGGTTACCATGGTAATTCCATGAGCATACATATACGATTTCAATTAAACAAACACTCTCCACCTAGTCATTACATTTGCTTATTAATGTATTCAAACTCATGCATTGATTTTTTTTTATTTGAATTTTTATGCCTTCTGTGTCAATAGTCATTTTTAAATACTTAATAAAAATAATAATTTGAAACAGTATTGAGTCTTTTAATTGTGTTGCTGAACTATTTACGGCCCGAAGGATTTTGCCCCAGCATTGCAAATAATATGTATATTTTTACCAGTAAGGACAATACAGCGATTAACAATCTTGAATGATTTAGGTGGTCATGTCTTAAACTCATTACAATAATAATTTTTATGCACTGTAGATTATTCTTCAAAGGCAAATTTTATTTTAATGTAAGTCACTAATAGACCGTATGACTATTTCATTTATAATGTACGAGTAAGCACAACTAAACGAGTGCATTAATGATTTATTTACATAAATAATATTAATTTACCATTGTAAAGTTGTAGTAGTATTAAATATAAAAATCTTGTATTTGAAATATATTTTTATAAAACCATTAAGTTCTGAACTATAAGCAAATATATACTTTTTAATTCAGATCTTTAAACATGAATTTAATTCTTACACTCTTTGGTGGACACATTTGTATCTCATTTCTTTGTTTTTTCTGTAACAATATTCCTAGTTCATAATGCCATAGAGGAAGTAAGTAATAATGTATATATATTTTCATTTATGATCTTCGGTGTAATGTTTCTACAACTATGTATAGACCTATTATTTCGTCTCACAAATCCTGCGAGTTTTTAGTAGGCACCTAAATGCATATTATTTTTAAGATAAAAGCGAGATAAATTCTGTGCGGTGCGCTGTACCATTTATTCTCTAAATGAAGGATTAGTTAGACCCACTGCACCAAATGGGGAAGTTTAATACAAATTCCCATTTATTAGGGATTCCGACTATACAAACACTTATTTAACAGTAACAAGCCTTCTGCAGTCACAACACACATGACACCTCGGAGAGATTGTGTTTGTAAAAATATTCACGCTCAAGATTTTTATAAATGTCGACATTTCATGGCTCCCTGAAACAAAAAATAAAGTGGTTTTAGCAATGCCGTCTGTTTGTACTTCAGGCTAGAGCAGAAACTATTTTACAGATTGGGTTAAAAATTGGTATATGGGGCTTTTATAAGGCCCCCCCCAACCCCAGGGGTTTTTGTAATTAGATATCTGACCATAGATTTAAGGGTAGTTTACTGAAGGGAAAAAAGAAAAACAAAATCGATTTTCTCAAAATTCACTCCAACGATTTTGATTAAATTATACAGCTACGAATTGTGTATCATTATAAACAAGATAGCAATTTTTTTTTCATGAAATTGATTTTGAGGGTACTTTACATGGGTAGAATTTTCCAATTTTGATATATTCTCCGCAACTATTTGAATTACGAAATTACTTATTGTAAAAGTCTTATTGCTATTAAAGATAAAAAGCTTTTATTTGAAATAGATTTCTATAAAACAAATAGTTTCTAAGCTATAAGCAAATATATAATATGCTTTTTAATTCAGGTATTTGAAAATGGATTTAATTCTTATGCTCTTTGATGAACAAATATATTTATCTTTTCTTAATTTTTCTGTAAGTGTTCCTGGTTCCTAATGCCATAGAGTAAATAAGTAACATAATTTTTATTATTATTATTATTGTTATTATTATTATTAGCACCGCGTCTTACTACCCGTTCGGGTTATACGCACTTACGCTAATGTGTAATGGTAGGATGATTGTGAGATGAAATGGAGGACCTACAGTTTAACGTGGAATCCGAACCACGGTGGTGGCCTGGCATTCCCCACATTCACAAGATGTCTTGTCAGAGGTGAAGGAAAGGTTTGGTAATCAGATAAATTTGTGCCGGGACCGAGGATTGAACCCCGGACCCCAGAACAGAAGTCTGACACCTTACCCCTAGACCACCAGTTCACCAATTCTTTGCTACAGAATATTTATATTTATTCAATTTCATTGAAACTTTATTTACCTGAACTTAAAAATACTTTATTTTTAACTTTCTAATAGTTCATGGATAATTTACACTTTTTAAGTTTAGGTTTAGTTTTTACTCTCCTAAGAGGAATTTCCTTCTTCGCCCCCCTCTACCCTATCTTAAGTAAGTTTTTACAGTTTGGTTAGTGATATTATTTCAAAGCTTTGGTTATTTTTGGACATAATGATTGCTAATAAAGCAAGTGATATGACATTTTATAATATAATTGCAGTAAAATTAGGTATAACACATCATAAGTAAATTAAATATAACGGGAATTTTGTAATTATCTGTTTATTTTATGACAAAAAACTTACGTAAGATGTATTCTGACCCCTCCTTTTCCCCCTAAGAAAATGTAAGAACATATTTAATCCCCTCCTCCCACAAAAACTCTTACGTAATTTAAGGACGGCCCCTTATCTCTGAAGCTGTCACTTTTGATAATATATTCTATTAATATATTAATAAATAACAAAATTAATCAATGTTGTAAGTAAAAACTATAGGTTTGCCTTACTCAATAAAAGGTTCCTCCTATAAAAAATGGACTATATCAAGACTCGTTAGCCACTCGGCTGCCTAACACGAGTACTAGTTCAATAACGGTTTCTTTCTGAGGTTCCTCTGAGAACCAAATTGTGTCCCATTTAACGATCGCTACCGATTGATTGACGTGGCTTGGTAATCTGCCTCTCTCTGTATAGAGATCAATCTTGTGCGGTTAACAGTAATGAGATTCGCGGGACTCAAGTTCACCTAGGTCTGGTTTGTTCCACTGCTGTGTGCTCTCCTGCCTGCTAATAGGATGTGTGCTCGGGCGGCTCGTTATGCGATACATTTTACATACGTCATCAAAATCGATCATTAAAAGGACCTGAAAACTTGAAAAATATGTTAAAGATCAACTAGTTTGGTTTGCTGGTGACAAGGAGGCTAAGATTCAAATGTCGGCAGGGTGTAAATAGGATGCATTTTTCCCTAAACAGTTTCCCACCCTTTATCCACGCAAATTAGTGTACATTTCCTTTTAATTGCATCCTAATAACCTCTTTCTTTCTTTCTCTCTCTCTCTCTCGCTCTCTCTCACACTATATATATATATATATATATATATATATAAATATTGTAGTTAAGTACAGATAGCCCACCCGGATGGTCAGTAAAAGATAGTATCAACAATTTAATAAATTTGAGTGTGATAGGATAAGATAAGTCAGACACCTTCGCTCAATCGATAGCGTGTCTGTCTATTGAGCTAAGGGTCCCAGGATCGATTACTGGCATGGCTGAAAAATTTATCATTGTTGAAAAGTCACAGTGATGAATTAACGGTCGGGGATTGGATGATGTGTATGTCCTAGTCTTAAGCTAGATTATAAGGCATATGAAGTTACGATAGGGCTAGAAAGCCGTTAGCGAAAGAAATATATGACTTGAATAAAAAACTGTCTCATACCACAGGGTGGAAACAGTGATGTATGTAAAAAAGTAAAAAGTATGAGAGAAATGTCATATATTTCAGAGCAGCTGACAACTCAGATGTTTTACACAAATGAGGTTGCTACTAACATCTTGAACCATACCCATGGTACGCTATGAAACACAGTTTTTTTTGCTTTGTTCTCACAACATGAAAACTATATCTTCGACATTTTTGGGGTTTTGGTTGGGTAACGTTTGGAAAAACAATGCTTTAATGATCTGTCCCACGGCTAAGGTAAAAGGGGTTGTTAAGTTTGTATTGCGTTTTGGCCAAGAACTTCAAGTTTAGTGTTTCTAAAACTCTTCCTAATATTGGACCACTTGATAGGCGGTCAATGCATATGCAGACCACCATTTAATTGTTCCCTTGATGAAGCTTTACTTTTTATTAATGTACGCGTTTATCAAGAAGTAAAGAACATATTTTTATTTGATGTTGTTTCTTATTCCCATTTACCACGTAATATTACTTGTGGTACAAAGTATTGCTTACTAAAAATTTGTGTATTAAGTGCATAAAACACAAACTAAACAGTTTGAGGTAGGAGTGTTGTGTTTTTACCAAATGGTTCACCATAGACATATTATATCCAATCGAATAATTCTTACGCTTAGTTTGAAATGAAAATAAATAATATTTGAAAGTCAACAGTCCGGTGTTGGAATTCTTGTCATACGCATCGTTGGGCATGTGGACTAGGTGTCGGGCTCATTTTGCCTGGTTTACTTGCTATGGAGAGGCAAAGCTTCAATTCCCAACTAGGTGCACCTATGGTGGTTTGTCAAGTTAGTTTTCCACTTTACTTCCAAGCAAACGTGGGTAAATATAATCTAAGTTCCATCATACTCACCCCTACTTCAATAAAGTGCGATATAAAACTATACTCCCGGAAAGAATAGTAAGATTCAGTCAAATAAAATGTTCAGGAACATTATTTAAATAATAATATTACAGTTCCGGATATATCCCTCCATAGCTTGTCCTCTTAGGTTGAACTAAGAACTCTCATAGTAATAGTTGTACGTAGAGAGTTTGTATTTACAGGGCATACTGGTTACAAAGAATTTAAAAATAAAAATGAAGCTATCTTTTTTCTCTGTATGAAAATGGTGGTGCATTTATGTAAAACGAATTCCCCTCGTTCATCTTATTATTTTATTAAAAGTTGCTAAAAAGAGCCAGCACAAAGCGTAATTATAAGATTAAATATCAAGCCTATTATAGTGAATACTGGCACTAGAGATATCAAGTTAAATAAATAAATATATTTTACCTCCCTCGACCCTTGTGTTACCCAGGGTGTCCTGCGCATGCGCAAAGAGCTGCCCGCGCACTTTCAAGAAGAGAAGAGGAGTCAACTGAGATCATCGCGCCACTGGAGTGGTTAGTTTACGTGGCGACCTCTGTGGTGTGCCGTGTATGGCGTCGTAACCTCCCTTGTGTGCCTCGTGCGTGACGTCGCAACCTCCCTGGTTTGTTTCAAGTAGGACGTCGCGACCTTTTAGTGTGTCTCCTGTGTGCCATCGCATCCTCCCAGTGCACATCCTGTGTGACTTTCATACCTACCCATTTTGAAACCTGTGTGACTTTGTGACCTACTCATTGTGTCACCTGTGTGATGTTGCAGCCTATACGTTGTATCACCTGTGTGATGTTACAACCTATACGTTGTGTCACCTGTGTGACGTCACAACCTCCCGTTGTGTCACCTGTGTGATGTTACAACCTATACGTTGTGTCACCTGTGTGACGTCACAACCTCCCATTGTGTCACCTGTGTGATGTTGTAACCTACCAGTTGTGTTACCTGTGTGACGTTGCCACCTCCTAGTTTGTCTTCTGTGTGACATTGAAACTTACCCATTGTGTCACCTGTGTGACGTCACAACCTATCCGTTGTGTTGTCTCTCTTGAGTAACGTTGCGACTGATCCATTGTGTCACATGTATGACGTCAAGATATCCATGATGCCTCTTGTGTGACGTCACGACTTCCACGGCGTGACGTTGCTACCATCCCGGTGTTTTTCTCGTGTGACGCCATGAATATCCTTCACCGAACAGCGATCCTGCTCCTCCTGGCTGTAGCTTCAGGTGAGTCCTGGTTTCTAGATTGCCCATGTCTTATTTTCCGTCAGATGTGAAGGTGGATTAAAAATCACCATCATTTCTCAATCGTCTTTCAAAGTTTCGTGGAACCAGCTAATCAAGAGAGTTTTCTGTATTTATCCAGCACATTCTTCTAATGGCTGGTGAGATAAAATTTTGACGTGGATGATGTATCCTCTGAAAATACACACAGGCTTATAATTACTTTCGTTCCGTGATGAAACTGCCAATTTGGTTAACTAGTTACAAATTTGTAGAGACCTAAACTTTTTGTTAAATAAATGTTGAAAAGCGGAAAGAAAAAAATAGTTTAGATGTATAAATATTTTATAGTTAATATTATAAAATATATTTTGTGTTTGGATCTTACAACATTTCCCTCATAAATATTCTCTAAGTGCAGATATAAAATTACATTACCATAAAAAAAGTTTTATTTCAGAAATTCCTAGTAGCCTTTATGTATTAAAGAATTGTTTTTGGTCTAAAATCCACGAATAAAAAAATAAAATCTAGAACTACATGTAAATGTGTTTCAAATAACTTTAGTTACACTTAAAAATTCATCAAGCGGAAACACATTTTCTTCTTTATTAAAATATATTTAGTCCTTGGCTTTAGATGAAAACATAGTCATTACTCCAATATTTTCTTCACGCAAATTATCTCTTATCTCTGTCAAAATTGTGCTGTAAGATGAGCTACTACACTCAGAGTCAACATTGGCATAAAGTAGTCAAACAACTCTAGCGATTGCAAAGTTGCTCATATTTATTTTCATGGCCAGAAAAATTTCAACCACATCAGGTTTCTTGTTCTGAATTTCTTCTATTAATATTTTCTTTAAATCTTGTGCTACCACGAGTAACATCAGATAGGTAAGTTCATCATTTTTCATGATGGGCAAAGCTTGGAATTTTCTCACGAAGCTATCGTCATGTTATTAAGACCAACATTGCATCGGTTAAAAAAAAATTCCAAGGCGTCATAAACAAGATTTTTTAAATCAACTTGACGATTTTACTTTCTCATTATCTACCAGGTAGAGAAGGTATTGTGATCGTCAAAAAAATCGAATTCGAAATTTTGATGAATTTCGACGTTTCATGACCCTCCCCCCCCATATCCGGAAAAGTTTTTTTTGAATTTCCGTTTGTTTGTCTGTCTGTCCGTCTGTTTGTACCTCGGAGTAGAGCCTAAACTATTGTATAGATCGGGCTAAGACTTGGTCTCTAGGGTTTTCATAGGGTTGCCCTGAGGGTTTTTTGGAATTAAATATCTAACCCTAAAATTAAGGGTAGTTTACTGAAGAGTGAAAAGAGAAAAAAATATTTTCTAAAAATCGACTCTAACGATTTTGATTAAATTTCATTTCTAAACATTTATAAATATTCCAAACAAAATGGCCTCTCTAAATATTTCAGCAAAATGACTTTAAGGGCCCCGATCAAAAGCGTAAATTACCTTTTTTTTTATAATATCTCCTAAACTCTTTGAGATAAGAAATTACTTATCGTTACAAATATGTAGGTCTCTTTATAATACAAATATTTTATAAGAAGTATATTTTTATAAAACCAATAACTTTCAAGCTATACGTAAAAATATATATATTTTAACTTTTCAAACACAAAAGATAAAAAAAGTATTGTGACCGCAAAAGAAAATCAAACCTGAAATGTTGATGGATGTCGACGTCTAAAGACCCCCCAAACCCTAAAAAGTGGTTTTCGCTATGACGTCTGTTTGTGTGTCTGTTTAAACTTAAAATTAAGAGTAGTTTAAGAAGGGGCGAAAATAGACTCTTAAAGATTTTGATTAAAATTCGTATCTAAGTGTTGATTAAGATTATAAATAAACTGGCTATTTTAATTTTACCATCAATATGAACTTTAGGGTACTTTACAGAAGCAGAAACTTCCGTATCTCCACAACTATTTGAGATACTAAATAACTTATCATTGCAAAATTGTAGCACTATTTAAAATAAAAAACCTTTTATTTGAAATATATTTCTATAAAACGAATAGTTTCTGAGATATTGGCAAATATAGTAATGCAATTTTGTGAGCTTTAGTTGTAGAAATATACTACTTATGTTTTAACGCAATAATTCTCCAATACTATAGAGTAATTACATATCAGTAAGTATATCAAAAAGTTGTTGTTCTTTTTCCTTTAATCTCTTAGGGGAAATGATGTACAGCAATGATTTATACCCTTCATTTTAGACTCAAAAGTCAATATTTATATTTTCTTATGGGTCAAAATATATAAATGAGGAATTTAATAGCAATGCGATGACCTGAAGATGTGTAACACTTAATAAAATGTCGAAAATGTCAAGAAGTGTTGACCCTTGTAGAGTGTAAAATAAAATTATAAAATTTAAAACCGGGAATCAAAAAATGTTTTACTTAGGTATAGCGAAATTTAGGCTTAGGTTTGCTAGTGTATATTATTTCGTTTCTCATAATATATTTCGAGTTTTGAGTGAATATCTCCATTTTTAAACAATAGAGCGAGAAAGTTCGTGCGGAGTTTTGTATCATTAATTTTTTTATATTTCAGTTTGACATGTTGAAATTCGCGAATTAACTGTGAAATATGTTGAAATTGGCAATAAAACAAGAACACATCCAATTTTGTTAAAATTCGCGGTAAAAAAATTCTAAAGTTGCAAAATGTTGTTTGAAACTTAATAAAACCCTTTAAACGTATTTTTAAACAAATAGTATTTTTCACGAGCGCGAAAAGTTCAGGTTCCTATAAATTTGATTTTAAGGACAATCCTGTCATTAATTCACTAGCATATATAATTCTACCTTGTATAGTATGAGTTGTGACTTTTGGGGGAAGCCAGACCAGATTATAAGTTATAGGTAAGACTTTTCTTGATAAGACAGGAATGCCAGGTCTCCACCGTGGTTCGGATTCCACGTTAAACTGTAGGTCCTTCATTTCATCTCACAATCACCCTACCATTACACATTAAGTGCGTATAACCCGAACGGGTAGTAAGACGCGGTGCTAATAATAATAATAATAATAATAATAATAATAATAAGACAGGAAAAACAAGGCTAATTTTTGCTTTCCCTCCCCACTAAAGTATTTTGCACTGCTGCCCCATACCCCCCTCCATTACACCCTTATATTTGTATCTCTACTTGGCGGGAGGTTTTATGTTTGAAAGTATTACTTTTAAAACTTGTTGGGGGTTCCAAGAGAGTAAATACACTTACATTTTGAGCTACTATTGAATTGTAAGTGTAATAAAAAATACTTTTTAGGATTGTGTTGAAGCTTTAATTTCTAGTGTTAACTTGGGATATTTAATACAAAAAGGGATGAAGATACTAGGGAGTGGAGGAGGTTACATAATGATGTGTTACACACACTGTAGTCAGTGCAAAACATTGTTAGGGTAATCAAATCTCGTTGATTACAATGGGCAGGACATGCAGCGCGAATGAGAAAATCTAGAACCTTGTTCAGGTTACTGACCGGCAAACCCAATGGGAAGAGGCCATTGGGAAGACCTAGACGCACATTGAAGGATAACATTAGAATTGACATGAAGGATATAAGGTATAATGCGTTGGACTGGATATAATAACTAGCTCAATATAGGGTAAAGTGACGTACTTCTGTAAGTGCGACAATGAACTTTCGAGTTCCTAATCTCAATAAGTAAACTTTGGTTCGTACCTCGATGTTCATTGTTTTGGGGGGAGAGACTTTTTCATATCTCCGTGAATATTAGTTCAAATTCAATGTGAGCTGTAATCTATTCACCATGCCAATGGATTTTTAAAAATGTAGACAAAGTATAATAATAATAATAGGTTAAAATTTTTGTATTTACACGCCAGGCATCTACATGGAGATGTTACGGGTACAGAGGGTAAGAGAGTTAGAGGGGGGGAGAGGGGAGGTGAGGGGAAGAGGTATTATTATCTTGAAGATATTTTTATTCAGCCATATTTTTAAACACCTGTAGAATCCATGTTCCATCATGAAAATAAAGGTTGACATTGAGCTTCATTTACAAGAAAGCCTTATTTGGCAATGTACATGCGGATGATACCACGAGTTCGAAGCCCAATGCTAATGGCTTTAAAGATTGAATCCTTTAAATTTCTCATTTAATTTGTAGCCAGAGTTTTGAATGAATCGTATTAAACACTCTCACTTATAGATAAGTGAATGCAATTAATAGTGTTGGAATAAATCCCCCAATGTTTTTGGGAACTACTTACCCAAACAGTTCCAGACTTCAAGATTAGGCGAAGAGATATTACATTTATTATTATTATTATTATTATTATTATTATTATTATTATTATTATTATTTTAGCACCACAAATTACTACCGGTTCAGGTTATACGCATATGTACAAATTAAGCTACTGTCAAGGAAGGTTAAATTTAAGGGAAGTATACCCACAATTGCATGAAGGGAGAGTGGAAAACCATCTAGGAAAATTACCTTCAGTATACCCTACCGGAATTCGAACCTCAAAATCCCTGTCACCGGCAGTCTAGATATTGCGTAGTGAGTGACGCCTTAGGCTTAGCTGTTCAACCACTGAACTGGGTCATATATTTGTACACATTAAAATATATTTTCCACGTTCATGACAAATGCCTCAGGGCCCTTAAAATATTCTTATACAATCTTTACACATAGTCGGATAATATGACAATTGATTTTTTTTTTGCTATGGAGCCGTAGCTTTCGTTGTTCTTGGAGGCTACTTTAAAAGTTTGTGGCCCGATAGTAATGGTTCATTCGATTAGTTTGAGTGTTTTGAAGTAAACCAAGGCTTAAAACCTATCCGTATGTAGTAATTAATTTGTAGTATCGAAAGTTTAAATGATCCATATATCAAGGAAGAAGTGGATCTATAACCAAAGTATATTGTTTTTCTTAAGCCTCTCGATTTTTCGATAATTTTTTTTTCTATCTCAGTCTATTTTTTAGTCAAATACTCCTGAGTTTGATCAAAAAAATAGTATCATCTCTTTCTATAGCTTAATCTAATTCTCTCAATCTATTATAAGGAAAAATTACATCGGTCCCTTACTCAGCTTATTATTATTGTTATTATTAGCACCGCGTCTTACTACCCGTTCGGGTTATACGCACTTACGCTAATGTCTAATGGAAGGGTGATTGTGAGATGAAATGGAGAACCTACAGTTTAACGTGGGATCCGAACCACGGTGGAGGCCTGGCATTCCCCACATTCACAAGATGTCTTGTCAGAGGTGAAGGAAGGGTTTGGTAATCAGATAAATTTGTGCCGGGACCGAGGATTGAACCCCGGCCGCCAGCACAGAAGTCTGACACCTTACCCCTAGACCACCAGGTCACCTCTTACTCAGCTTAATTCTCTCAATTTTTCATGAAATAGAACGTCATCTTTCTTTCGGGTAATGGTTTAATTCGATTTTTCGGGGGAATAAACTTTCTTTCAATTCATTGATTAGTATAGGACACCAGTTTTTATAAAACTTTTTTTTTTAAATCGTTGCTTCTATAAGAATCGGGGGGAAATAGTAATATAAAAATCTCACAACATATTTATTATAATTCCTAATGCCGTAATCCCTCTTGAGAGAATTTCTTATTTGGAAAAGGTAATCTGGAATATTCTACACATTTTAACTAACCAAATAAGATGTTAATATCTGCATATTGGGTTTATTAATGTTAAAATAATAAAATTGTTGTATTATTCAACGTGAGTTTAAATATAATATCTCTAGGCTTGATTACACAACCAAACTAAGAGTATGTTTCATACAAAGAGACGAATGAAAGCTACTAAAGTATCTTGAACTTGATTTTCCTCTAGCTCTTCTCGACAGAAATGCCTTTCCAGTTTCCAACCCTTTAATTAACATTAAATTTGGCCTAGAACTTAAACATCTCATAGAAACAATATTATATTTATAAAGAAAATTATCTAAAGGCCCCATAAACACCAAATGATTTTTTTTATGTCAAATTACTCATCTTAAAATGTTAAAAACAAATTTCTTAAGATTACAAAGTACTTGTATGTTTTAAAAGTATATAAAACTGATCTTCTTAGACTATAAGCCCCTCTAAATGTCCACGAAACTTATCTTAAGTCTAAAAAAGTCCAATCTTAAGTCCTTTTCATGTCAATAAACCCACATTTATAGCTTAAAACTATTAAGCCAATTCCCATATACATATATACATTTCAAATGAAACATATCTTATTTTTTATAAGTCCCTTACTAGCCAAATTTAAGTCTTGGACTAATTTATTTGTATTAAATCCCTTAAGTTTTTCAAGAAAGTATAAAATATGGTACAGTCCTAATGTTAGCTTAAAATCAGACAAAATATGTGTCTACAACGCTAAGAGACTTACTTGAGAAATATATTCTATTTTCAATAATATGCAAAAATTAAAAATATATTTTATATAATTGTAAACCTGAGGTGGCTTAAAACTTTAAAGTTCCAGTATTAATGCTTTAGTTTAGTTTTAAACAACAACAAGACAAAGTTTATTGATATTTTCCCAATTAATGATAAATTTTATGATTTACTAAAGAATAGTAATGCTATAATTTTAGTCACCACAACTTTTCATAAGAGTTCAAACTTTGATGTAGATATTAAACGAGAAATTCATAAATAAAATAATTAAATACTCTACGATCTTTTTGGCTCCTTTGATGGAGATATTAAACGAGAAATTCATAAAAAAAAATAATTAAATACTCTACGATCTTTTTGGCTCCTTTGATGGAGATATTAAACGAGAAATTCATAAAAAAAATAATTAAATACTCTACGATCTTTTTGGCTCCTTTGATGAAGATATTAAACGAGAAATTCATAAAAAAAATAATTAAATACTCTACGATCTTTTTGGCTCCTTTGATGTAGATATTAAACGAGAAATTCATAAAAAAAATAATTAAATACTCTACGATCTTTTTGGCTCCTTTGATGGAGATATTAAACGAGAAATTCATAAAAAAAATAATTAAATACTCTACGATCTTTTTGGGTCCTTTGATGGAGATTAGAGCTCGATTCTTAGTTGGACTACTTTTAATAATAGTTCATTAGTAGAACATTTTGTAAATAAAAAAACAGCCACTGAAAGTGTAAAATAAGACATAATGTATTGAAAAACCAAGTTTCATACTTTCATGTGATATAATACATTTTAAGTACAAGTAGTAATGTATTATTATTTGAATTATTTTCCTAGCATCTAAATATGTGTGTGCATTTAAACTTTAGAAAAGTAAAGTTAAAGGCTATTTTGTTTTGGAAGTAAAATAGAGTGCAAGCTTTTTGATGTTCATTGATGTGTGTCATGATTTTATTTTATCAAGTTAAATTGATTGCTCACAAGAAAGAAGAAAAGATTGATAACTTTGGTTGAAATTTGTTCAATTTGTATAAAAGAAGTGGCTAATAAAAGGTACTTTGCTGAACAGGTTTTCTCGCTCCTTAATTAAATTATACTTATAGCTCGTAAGATATCTGAAACGAAATATTAAATAATATACAATTACAGAAACACATTATTTGCTCTATGCATTTTCAATCAATACCCATTTCCCGAATCTCTATTTAAAAAAATACATTTGATTGAAACTCGGAAAATATTGATTTTATAACATATTATTTCAAATATAAGTGATTTGTTTTTTACCCCTTTAACATTGTATCAACCATTTCGATGGCCGCGTGGTCAAAGGCGACATTCTCGCAGTAGACTAGACTGCCGATGGCGGGAAGGTAGAGGCTAGAATATCGGTCGGGTGCACTGAGCTTTTCCCCAAAATGGTTTTCTACTCTCCCTCCACGCAAATATGGGTACAATTCTTCAAAATATAACCTCCCTAATCCCCAAAATCATCAGCTTAATTAGTATAAAAGAGTATATTAACCGAACTGTGCTAAAAAATCACTTTTTATCAATAAACTGTTTCCTATCTCAGAGAGTTGGTATTGCAAAAACAACTTTTTCGGTTTCGGTGGATCACGAAATATCGATATCCATGGTAGTGATGGGTCGATACTTTTCACGATACCTCAATGCCATCAATACTTTGGGGTATCGAGTATTGATTGGGTAGTTCAAAATAGTATCGAGTATCGAGAAACTATATCTCGAAAAATCCTTGCAAAAATAGAAGAAATCGCAATGAAATTGGTTACAAATATGTTTTCTAGCCCACGGTAATAAAATATAGGGATTCTAGTGTCGTTAAACTTAATTGGTATGCTACAATATGAAAAACAAAAAAAGATCGGTGATCATTCATCAAAAACTGCGGCCGTGGTGGTGATGTACTCGGCTGCTAAAAACCTTTGTCTATGGTTGAAAACCGCCCCATCGACTAACTCAACAAATGAAGAAGAGGAGGTTACATCTTTTTTAAACGAACCCATGCTGACACCTAGTGCTAATATTTTCAATTACTGAAACGACCAAATCACTTACTCAAATCTCAGACAGCTTGCAATAAAATATTTGTATGTTCCCCCCTGTCACTGTTTTCTCCAAGAGGCTGTTCAGCACAGCAAGTCTGATCTTTGACCAAAAGAGAAACAGACTGAATCCTAAGACAGTTAAAATGTTGGTTTTCCTCAACAAAAATTTGAAGTTGGGAAATAAAGTTTAGTTAAAAAATACTTTGAACATTAACGACAACTATATAATATGTATTTTAAAAATTTGTCTTGGTTTTATTTACGTGTTACTTGTACAAAATAGTATTATTTAATAGTTATAGCCTAATATTGGTAAAGTATCTTCAAATATCTAGTAGTGCTGTTGATTGTGGTGTGGTAATTATGTGCCTTATCTTTACATAGTGCATAAATTAAACAACATTAAAAAATAATAATTAATGTCAGTTTGGTTAATTCTATCTAATGGGTTGGTATCGACTTTAGTATTGGTATTAAGTATCGTGAGAAAATGGTGGTATCGGTATCGAGTATCGAAAAAAACTTATATCGATCCATCTTTAATCCATGGTATGTAGGAAATGAGAGAAAGGGCCCATGTTTTTGCAGTTTTTATATTAACACTTTTATTTGCAATATATATATATATATATATTTATTTGCAATATATATATATATATATTGCAAATAAAAGTGTTAATATAAAAACTGCAAAAACATGGGCCCTTTCTCTCATATATATATATATATATAGCTTCAGTACAAACATGGAGTTTAATTTTTTTTCACATGGTTATATCAGCAGTTGTTGAATATCTCTCATGAGTGCAATGACATTAGATACCCTTTTTTTTTTAACTAAGAGAAAAGGTTGTCATTAAAATTTAAGGACACCCTTGACAGATATTCAACAACTGTTGATATCACCATGTGAAAAAAATTAAACTCCATGTTTGTAATGAATCAATCTTTGATTACTTTTGACAAAAAAAAAGTTTTGCTATAAAAACGGCAAAAACAATTACCTTTTCCAGCATCCCCTAAAAATCTCGAAATAAACATCGTTTACGGTCACAATACTTTCTCCGGGGGGTCACGAGATGGTAAAAATTATGTCAAAATAGGTTTATTTTACTGCATCAAGGTTTGGTTAAACTAGACTAGTATAAGTTGAGCCAGATTATGTTTAGGTTTTTAAAACGGGAGGGGAATTGCTTATATAATTTTGATGATGAACTTAAATCCAAAAAAAGTACCATTCCATGAAGGAATGAAAATAATTCAGGTTTATTTGATGTCTTTTAATAAAAGGTTTCTTGGTACATGTGTTATAGTTGTAATAAGAATCTAATCTGTTAGAGCCATGCAGTTATACAAATTTAAAAAAATAATCAACAATTACATGAACTGATGAAATGGCTGGAAATAAAAGTTTTTGGCAAACTTTAAACAGCACTTTGTTACAACATCATGAACCAATGGCTTAGTATATAAATATAGCCCACCAAACTTCAACAGGCTATTGGTCACACTACCACGAAACACTGGTCGTATATAGAAATAATAATCCACCAGTTAGTTATTTAAAGCCCTCTTTTCCTCTTAATCACTAGTACAACATTATAATTTAAGTCTTCACTAACTATCAATCTGACGCTGAGTTGAAATAATATTTACAATATCATTTTGTGATTTCAACTTTACAAAATAAGAATATTTCCGTTAGTTATTATTATCTTTAGAAATAAAGCTTTAGTATTTTCTGGTACAATCAACATTCACACTTCGTAAAGTAGCATAATATATATTTACTTTAATGTGACTTGGTTGGTTTTCCCGCCAGCATTTAAGTGACGTTTTCCACACACTGAAGGGTACGTCAAGCAATGCTAACACCCCGCCATTGCCAGTCAAGCAATGTTTACTGTGACAATACACCACACATGTCCAGCTAGCCAGAACTGCTTTATGAATAGCCAATGAACTATGAACTTGGTACGACTCGCTACATGTGGTAATAAAACGACGTGTAAATAAGGGACACACTCAAAGGACCATTGAATATTAGATTAGTCTCAGTCTCTGAACAAACACATTTGAGTAAAATATTATTTTTACTCATGCGTTCCATTAATAACAATTGCTATAAGCAAGAAATATAAAGAAAGCTAACCGGATGAAGAGGGAGGATATTTAAGGACTGTACTAGCATTCAGGTTAATTTAGGGTGCAAACCTATACTATTTGAATAAAATCCCCGCCCCAGTAAAGGCAGTCGGAAACGAAACGTGGACTCTTGATTCATTTTAGCTAATTATGTTTGTAAAACACTCAAACTAAGGTTCAAAATATATTGCTTTATAATTTGGACCATTTTATATTCGCTTTCTGAACATAACATACTTCTTACTAGCTTCGAACCATGGTAGATAACATCCTCTATGCCCTTCCCAAACCTATCACAGTCACACGAAGAACGTAACGTCACTACGACTCTGACCTAAACTAATAAATACTCTATTCGGAAAACAGCAATTTCAGAATCTTGGCACAAGACGAAATAATACATAGGATAAGTTGGAAGAAAACAACACTATACAATCAAGTAAATATGAAAGCCGAAGTTCGGGGAATGAATGATTATAATTATGGCGATCGGCCTTATCTCAATTGAAAAATTATACCTGAACACGGGTTATCGAGTCCGGGACCTTTGGCTTAGCGTGCCACTGCTCTGTCACAGAGCTATTTGTCCCGTGCTCAGGACCATTGTTCACCCATAGTTTAAGGCAGAGTCTGTGATGGATGTGTGGAAATCGTCAGCTACATATGAGCGATCCATTAATATCACGAGCTTACCACAGCCTTCTTAGACTCGAGAGGGTTGTCATGCGTTGACTATGATGTAATTATCGTAGTCAATGTGCTATGCTGCCAAATGTACAGTATAAGACTGACCATGGGATGAATGGAGCACGGGACGAATCCCAGATAGCTCGGATATAAGAGCATTTGCGCGCTAAACCAAAGGGCCTATGTACAGGTGTCATTTTTCATTTCATACGAGTAATCGAGTAATACATAAGTATCCTGAAAATTGAAAAATGACACCTGGACACGGGAATCGAACCCGGGACCTTCGGCTTAGTACGCCAATGCTCTTACCACTGAGCTATCCAGGATTCGTCCCGTGCCGATGGTCATTCTTCACTCATATTTTAAGGCAGAGTCTATGATGGACGTGCGGAAGTCGTCAGCTTATAAACATGTGATTATATAAGATCACAGCCATCAGACAACGCAGCCACCTGCGACTCGGTAGTTGGCATTATGCAGCCAATTGACAATTATATATTATAATTGTCCGGGATTGCATATATTAATGAATCAGATAGCCGAAGCTATCATCTATGCATTTT
>CABFVZ010001444.1:104676-123574 GCA_902151445.1 Timema monikensis
AAAAAAAAAAAAAAAAAAAGAAGCACTGTACCAGATTTCCTGTATTGTCTCTAGGGAAATAATAATTTATAGCTCTAATCTATAATAAGAATAATTAGGATATTATACATTTTTATTTTTAATATACAACTTGTATTAATATGTTATTTGTAATAGTAAACCATCCTATACTGCACAACCTACTTGGCTACGAACCTAGGCTGCAGATATAATACATAGTATTATTCTATTATACAAATAGTTGCTAGGCCCAATAATAAGTACTGCATATATATGGCACTATATTCACCTAAGTTGGAAATATTTCCAAAAATATAAGACTCTCCTCCAGAAATTCCTTTTTTTTATGTTTCATCTTAAAAATGGAACAAATATTGAGTAAGTTGCGGTGATTATTCTTTATTTTACTTTAATAAAGTATTGAATAAAAGTTACTATGACTTTAAGTTCTCCACTTTCTGACTAATAATTTTTATTTAAATCTAAAGAACATTATTTATAGAATTCGAAAAGTTGAAAAATTTAACTTATATGACCTATTTATTGTTTAAAATATACTTATAGCTAAGAAATTTTCATTGATCATGATATTTTGAAAACGCCTTGTTTATTAAAAATGAGAGTCACAAACTATATTATTAAGATTAGATCGGCCTCACTAATTAATTTACAAATTAACGGATCAATTTCCCTGCACTCAATGATTTCCTAGAGTTTTTAAAATGTGGATTGTAGCAGTTTCTAGAGCCACAACTATATTGAATGATCCTAGCATTCAATTTTTAACATTTAAATTCAATAGAATAAATTGTTTAGTAAGTAGAACAATATTATTTTAAATGAATTTAAAACATTTAACCCATTTTTATAAACTCATTTTTAGAAATATGTGGGGTTTTTAATTTAAAAACATTAGATTTAAGCTTTAAGATTCAATAAACTGAATAAAGTATTTCAACTACGGGTTTATTCGTTTTTACAATTTGAGGAATATTAGTGAGCCAAAGGATTCATTACACGAGTAAAATAAGATTTGTCATGAGATAATTCAATCTCTCTAGACATTTATTTGCAGAGAAAACAGGTTGTTGATATTATTTATATACTACCATCCCCTCTAATTTCTTTTTTCATTTAGTCAATGTGGAAATGTATACTAATGTGTGTATTAAAAACGCCAAGAAATATTTCGGTATTATACTACAAATAACGTTTGCTTACATAAGTACAAAATAATACACACGTTACAAACAATATATATATATATATACGAGAGCATGTATTTTAGGCATATATAAGTTATTTAATTATTAATTCCGATATAAATTGCAAGGAAGCTTATTTAATTTTTGAAATACCTCAAAACGACTAAATATATCCCATTACACAAAGTAGTATAGTGGAAAAGAGATTAGTAGTAGTAGTATGTATTTCATTTTCTATTACATTATTGCGGAATTTAAGATATAAGTATAAAGCTTTAAACATCCTAT
Organism: Timema monikensis; assembly: GCA_902151445.1. Taxonomy (NCBI): domain Eukaryota; kingdom Metazoa; phylum Arthropoda; class Insecta; order Phasmatodea; family Timematidae; genus Timema; species Timema monikensis. The sequence goes on from CABFVZ010001444.1 coordinate 106,170, forward strand.
TTCCCCCCCACAACCAACTCAGTTTAATCTCGTGAATATTTAGAATGGGCCGTTGAATGTTAGTGGATTCGAGATATATCTGGGACTTGGTGCAAGAAGGGCCATGGTACATTATTTTTCCAGGTTTATATTTTCTAGACGTGCAAACGAGCTTAACACATTGAAGAATTGTAAACAAAAAGTATATATATTTAACAAAATTAAAATAAATATCAATCTTGAACGATTTTAAAGAAACCTGTACGGTTAGATATGTGATGGAGGGCCCGATCGAGATTTAATTCCAAAATTGTGGGGGAAAAAAATGTGTAAATCATATTTAATATTATTTAATATTGATACTCTCTGTCCGCATCTGTCCAAAATGTATAGCATTTGAGCTAATGGATTGATTTCAAAAGATGATTCACACATAGGCTATAAAGCACCCTTATTTTTGTATTTATTGTTTCACCCACACGGGTGGCTTTTATGGCATAACTCTAATAGAACGGATTGTTGGTAACGGAGAAGTAGATTTTTGAATCCCACCTTCGTGTATTTAGGGTGATTTTTTATCCCAAGTGTATTTTTCCTTTACCTACACGTGCATGCGGGTGCATTTCTTACAAATTTTCTTTACTCATCTTTATCTCATCTTTATAAGTGTGCGGATAGCTGGGGCATGTAATAACAAGAAGTGTTTACATAAAAGAATAAGCTGATAATTTTGGGGCCAGCAATTCGGATTATATTTGGTTCTAAAATTTAACATGGATAATTTATTTACGTTAGTAAAAGTTGCCTATTGGTGTTACACAAAATACAAATTCCAGTTTTAAGATAACCCTAAATATCTTGTGGCTTTAATTTTTGAATAACCACTAAGTTAAACCAAGCTTTGAGAAATTGGTATGCATTTTTTTCTTCTACAAGTACATCATTAATACATTGAGGTTTATTTCTATTTACCCGGAAGGGACTGTTAAAAAAAATGCTCTAGCGCTATATTTGGTGCTAACAAAATATAATTAAGGATTGGCATTTCTAAAAGAAGAGGCAAACCATTAAAACTTTTTTAATTCGAATTTAATATTGTTGTAAAAAAATGGTTTATTAAAAGATATATTTTTTAGAAGGGTGAACTAAAACATTAAGTTTGAAAACAGAATAGCTAACAAGTGAAACTTTATTAAGACCAGATCAAAATTTTGGAAAATAAATCACTTAGTCTATATATTAATGTGGTATATACTTAACCCTTCGTTCTTATTTCGGTTTGAATGGTTAATCCTTTTTTGATTGTTTTGCAATAGGATGCACACCTGTGTGTATATTTTGCGGTAGCGTACTCTGCAGGCGCATGGTCAGGAGTTACCACCCGATGCGTGTTTCTTCCATGAGATCATGTATTGGTTTGTTTTTATTAGGTGTTATAAAACTACTATGAATGTCTCATTTTAATGATAAGTGGTGGGAAATCAGTGCTTGAGTGCTGACAACTTGTGTCAGTGATCATCCTATTAATAATAAACCCTTGTGGCACTCGTTAATATTCCTACTATTGCTCTAGTTAGTAGTTTGGTAGTTTATAATTAGTTAAATTCTATAACTCTCCATTTGTCAGCTGAGGGTACCGTTTACGCACTAGTTTCGAACACTGTTGGGCGGAGTTTAGCCAACTTTATATTTTATTAAACTACTAATATTTATGCAATCTCCAGGCGGGCGCCTTTGATCAGAACTTAAACACACCCTATCAAATTTAATTGATCAATATAAATCGATTAACCTTTGCATTTTAAATTTAGAAATGTGAATAAACTCCCTAAGTTTAAGTAAACAAGCTGATTTAGTCAATTTAACCTATTAAATTTGATAAATAATTCTGTACTTATAACTTAGCATTTATAGCTGAAGTTAACTAGAATACTTAACATAATTAATTTAACTTGAGTATCTAATTAAATATCTTGACTTAACTTTAATGCCTAGCTTTATTTTAGGCTGCCTATCCTGCTTTATGAAGAAGTATAATTTATTTAACTGTCATCTAATATTTACTATAAATCCGGCTTCTGTTTCCTGTGTTTATTTAAGACGCTTATATGAAATGCTTGAAATATAAATACTACTTACCCCGTGTAATAATGTTGGATAGTTTAAGTCACTACTAGTACGAGTATTACTGCTTAGAACCTTGACATGCCACTAAAAACTATATATCAATTTAGAAAATATAGCAAAGTATATCACGTGTCAATGCAAAAAATATTTATCAAAGAAAATGTCACATCTTAATGATTTATAGGAATATGTTAACATTAAATATGTTTTGTTAGTGTAAACTGGACAATTTTGTTTTGCCGAAGTTGGTGTATTTTTTGAACTTATAATATATATGAATAATCTTGTATCTACTGTTCAATTTTCAGAGGAAAGGCCTGGACATTTTTTTTTTCAATCTTCATCCCAATAATAGAAAAAAAAATACCACCATTTTATTTGTATTCATAATGGATTACCCTAAACTATGAATTGTGGTTGAGAATTCACGTCTTATAACAGTTGTAGCTACCTTGGTTGGATATTTAAAAATAACTGAATTCTTAATAACTGAGTTTTCATATAAGTGCGTATGTATATCTATGGCGCTTTCGTAAAAGTTCTAGTTTGTACATACGTTCTTCTTACCCTAAGCAGTAAAATACAGAAACAGACAATCATATGAGAGAGAGAAATAGGTGAAGATTTCCCAAAACCATTATGTTGTTTCCAAGCGAATAAAAAGCTTACCGGTGTATGAATTTCGTAGTCGACACAGTTAACAAATACATTATACTTTTTACTTATTTTTTCTTTCTTTCCGATAACGTTACTAGAAGCTTTAATCTCATACATAGTTGATATTCGCCAGATATTACTAAATCACGTCCTATTTAAAAGATAAAAAGAGAGAGAGAGAGGAGAAAAGGATGGGTCTACGGCTTTGAGTTAAGAAACATTTTAAAACACAAATACTCACAAAATAAAGTAATCCTATTTTCCACGCATGTACTAGCTTATACAACCACTCTTAATTTAAACTAACGTTTGAAACACAGCTAAGGATAATTGAAAATGAAGATATATTTTGTATTTGTATCAGTGACTTAGGTACAGTTTTAAAGTTACACTTAGTACGCCTCAAGGGTGGCGCTATACTAAATATAGAACGACACCTACCTTAACTAGAAAGAAACGGGCTAGTTTTGCTTATGAAACTGGCTCATTCCATTCTGTTCTAGGTTGTAGGCGTTGTCTTGTATTTACTATACTCGTAGCGGCAAACTTGAGGCGTACTAAGTATGACTATGAAACGGCCCTTAAAATACCTAGCCTCTAGGAAAGTGACTTGCATCATCACTATTTGCCCGAGTAAAGAATGTAAAGCCAAATTGTCTAAGTATTTCAAGTGAGGCTGGTAGACATCACACATTGACTTTCCAGTTCATTCAGTCGTGTTAATTGCCCGACTAATACGTTATGACATAATTTGAGACGTGGGGTGGTAGGAAATCAATCGCACACTAATTACTCTTTTTTAAAAAAATTGTACGACATAATTGTATATACCTTTCCATAATATTCCATAGTTTGGTAAGAAATTAAAAAAATTCTGTCGTTTGCAAGCTACCCTCAAATAAATATTCTTACAAAAAATTAAACATATAAGGTTATTTTTCATCAAAAACCCTCCATAAATATTTATTTTAAAACAATCAATTAGATACATTCGCAAACAATTTCTAATCTTCAAAAATCAATCATTAGCAAGCTACTATTAGTTATAATACGATAATTAAAATCACGAGTCCGATTTGAGGTATGCCCATATCATATATATATATTAAAGTTAAAGGACATCCATAAAATTGTTTCAACTGTAGTTCTAGGTATAAACATCATGTTCTGAAAATTGAAAAAGACCAAAACATCTGGACACGGGAAGTGAACCCGGGACTTTGGGCTTAGTACGCCAATGCTCTAACCACTAATCTATCCAGGAATCGTCCCGTTCATAGGGTTATTCTTCACTCATATTTTAAGGCAGAGTTTATGTTCCCTTACAAATATAATAATTGTACAAATGGCGGCAATAAGCCAACTACCGAGTCGAAGGTGGCTGCGTTATCTGATAGCTAGTTATCTTAATAAAATCATACATATGTAGCCGACGATTTCCGCACGTCCATCATAGACTCTGCCTTAAAATATGAAGGAAGAATGACCCTGAGCTCGGGATAATTCCTGGATAGCTCAGCCGTAAGAGCATTGGCGTACTAAGCCAAAGGTCCCGGGTTCGATTACCGTGTCCAGGTGTCCATTTTCAATTGTCAGAATATGATATCTAGATTGAGCAAGTCCTCCTTAAAAAGCATAAATAGTATTATTATGATTATGATTATGATGATTATTATTATTATTAGCACTGCATCTTACTACCCGTTCGAGCTATACGCACTTACGCTAATATGTAATGGTAGGCTGATTGTGAGATGAAAGGGAGGACCTACAGTTTAACGTGGAATCCGAACCACGGTGGAGGCCTGGCATTTCTCACATTCACAAAATGTCTTGTCAGATGTGAAGGAAGGGTTTGGTAATCAGATAAATTTGTGCTGGGACCGAGGATTGAAACCCGGACACCAGTACAGAAGTCCGACACCTTACCCCTAGACCACCAGGTCACCCATAAATAATAAATTTGGCTATTTTATTTATATATATATATATATATATATATATATATATATATATATATATATATATATATATACACACAAAGAGTATTGTAAACATATTATTTTTTCTTAGTTTGAAGGCACATGAAACGTTCAGATCTGTCTTAATTTAAAGATAATTTCTTAACACTACTGCAATACTTTATCTATATGAAAAACAAAAATCAATCTTCTCCCATTCTTAGTTTAAAATAAACCTATGAAGTTATCAGCAGGTCTGAGCTCGAATACGCTTGGGAAGTTACAGTTGAGGCAGTGAGTATGCGTGTCGTGGGCAGTCTTGTTAGTAGTGACCATGGAGTAGCCTCGGGCCTTTCCCCAGTGTTACCCATGTTTGGTAAAGAGCACGTTAAGGGTTCAGGCCGAATTAACCCTCATCTAGGGACTAAAGGACATAAAAGACCGGGGAATGGGCTCGTGGGACTGTAAGATGGGACAAAAACTGGTTAAAACTGTTTATAATTATTTATTGTACAGTACAACTTGTGAATACTTTTTAGTTCATAATCACTTTTATAATAAAAGTCCAATAGTAGAACCCATTGACTTTTAACATATTTTAAGAACTTGCTATCTATCAAACCTTATCCTGGAGCTGGGGTTAACAGATACTACTAGTACATTCTCGGGCAGTGACAACTATATTATAAGATAATTTATTTTAAGCACAGTCTCTTATAAAACATGTGTCAGAAACAAACAGGTCAAGAACATCGTCGGCAAACAACATATTGACACAAAGATAGGTTAGCCACTTTCAGCGCGTTTTTAAGTTGAACAATTATTATGGCTGAAAATTACGGAGTAGCTGTAAAATATTCGATTCCTGTGTACTGGTATAATTTTCCAAAATTAACGAGTATGCCATTTGATGCGGCTATATCCTTAACCTAAAGGTCAATTTGAGCTTCCAAGCTTCGTTAGTCATGTACAATTAATTGTACAAGTGGAAGTTTTCTCCAAGTTATTCGCTTTCAATGTCAATGTACTAACGGCAGTATGAAGCCACTCTCCAGTCACCGTTAGCTGTTGTATCAATGATAGCTCATAGTAGCTGATTGTTTACACACGCCCATCACAGACTCTGTCTTAAATTATGAGTGAAGAATGACCCTGAGAACGGAACAAAGCCTGGATAACTCATTCTAAGAACATTGGTTTGGGATCCCTGGTTCGGTTTCCGTGTCCAAATCCCCTTTTTTAAGAATTTACAAATATAATATTAAATTAGGTCTAAACTTACTGTGGTAACTTGAAAGATAATTAATTTACAGTAGACAACATTTACAAAATGTTCCAATATTTATCTAATAGCTGTAAAAATTTATCCTCTTTGTCAAAGATGCCATTTCTTGACCAATAAATAGTTAAAGAAGTATAAAATAGTGGTGGGTTGACAAAACATTTTCCCTCTCACCTTTCAATCACACTCTTGGATTTAAAATCACATCTGATGTTTCAGCTTAGTCAGTAACACATTTCTTATCTAGAGGTATCGAGCTAGTTTCTTGTCATGACTCAAAATGAATCAATGTTATTCATTCTTAGGAATCTGGTTGTTCATTGTCTTCTAGAATGAATTATAATAGCTTTCAATTATACACTTCACTGCTGTGAAGTTGTATTAAAAAATGTAACTATCCGTAAATTTAATAGTTTACTTAAATACTTTTTGAATACATACTCACTAATTAAAGTATAATTATATTATTTAGTTATGTTAATATAATATATAATGTGGGGTATAAGTGTGATAAAATATAACTATCACAAGGTTTTCCATTATAAATATTTTAGTATTACTACTTTTATCTCTAAAGTGTATCAGGTCTCCAGCTCACCCTTGAGCTAGAGGTACCAGTATATCATTGTTAGTGATAATATTGAATAATATAATTCCATTTGATGAAGATTGATGTTTAAATTAGAGCTGATCTTTATTTTAATAGTTAAATTCTATTTATTCTTCTACTTATATACAGTAGTTTGAATAAAACCTTATATTTTCATTATTAAATTAAGACTAATGTTTTTGTAAGTGTATTTAAAGTAGCTAAACTTCACTTTGATATATTCAATATCAAGCTCTAAAAATAAGCTATATGAAGATATAATAACCTTAGTTTAACAGAGTAAAACTATTATATATATATATATATATATATATATATATATATATANCTTCTTTTAAAATAATCATAACCTAAATTTACCTTAATTTAACTGATTAAAGCCCTCGTAAATTAAAATTTATTTAAGTAATTTAATGTGTAAAAATGTATTTATGCATTCCTAAATTTAGTTCACATTATTTTAAAATTATGGTACAAAGGGTGTTGAGGATTAGCGGCCTCTTACAAGAAAATAGAATTTTATTTCAAGAATATTTGGAATTATAAGCGGCCTCAAAATAATTTTATTTCAAGAATATTTGGACTATAGGCGGCCCCAAAAGCTATTAGGAGTTTTTTTTAATGTATGAATTATCTCCCCTGTTACCTGTGAATATTACCTGTAAATGTTATTACTCTGATAAAACTGTCAAACCATTGAGTATTTTACTATAAAATACTAAAAGCAACTAAAACCTTTTAAATAACTGTTATATAAAATTCCATTAAATTTTTTAAAGACAGAAAACACCCTGAAATCAAGTCGATTTTCATAGTAAGTCATACACAGCATTCTGGGATCATGTGTTTAGTGTTGGTTTTATTAAATATTGAGAGAATTTGTAAACCTGGGTTTAGGAAATCCTCGTGGAATTTTCAAAATGAAATAACAATAGTAAAATTGGAAAAACAGTCCCATTAAAAGTGCGCTTGAAACAAGTGCTAGAATTTTAAAAGAGTTTTGTTCCAAGATAGCGCAAAACAAGATAAAGAAACGATCCAAATAAAGGAAGGTGTGGAAATAGAATTATTCCGTAATTAGCATTTAAATGAAGTGAAGTAGAAATAAAAGACAAACTGAAAACTGAAAAGAAACTATTAAAAAAAACTGCTAAATCTTATCAAATGAGAGGATACGGAAGTAACAGACCAATTTATAATGAAGTAACTTTAAGAAAAGGTCACTTTGGATTAGGGAAATGTAATTATCGTATAATTAGGTGCTTGCAAAAATATTTAAAACATAGAACTTTTATTAAATATTATTTGAATTAATATCAACACACAGGTAGCAAATCATTGTAGTTACGGGAATGCGCGTATGGAAGAGACTTGTCAGCATAACAGCCTTCCAGAGTCACAGATGGCCGTGATATCTAATAGCTCGCGATACTATTGGTCGCTCATATGTAGTTGACAATCGCCACACGTCAATCACAGACTCGGCCTTAAACTATGAATAACCAATGATCCTGAGCCTGGATAGCTCAGTGGTAAAACATTTGAGCGCTAAGCCAATGGTGCTAGGTTTGATTCCCGTGTACAGGTGTCATTTTCCAACTTAATTAGATCAATTAAACATTATTCGTTAAAAGTGTTGTAAAACGGAATTTCTAAGATTTGTACAACGTCATATCTGCACTAGGCGTGGTTAAGGTTAAGGTATCAAACTTGTAATAGACCAGCTCACCGTAAAAAAGGAAGTTGTTCTAATCTCAGCCAGAATTTTTGGAGATAGTTTCTTGAACGTGATTGAACACAGTGGCATTCTAACTCCCACTCTTCACTAATGCTGGTGCATTTACTATGAAATACCCTACCCATTGCTAACACTTAGAATAAGTTATAATAGACTTAGTGTTATGCTAATTAAAACAGATAAGTACTATGTACAAATTAAAAACTTCTAATTCACTCGACATAATTTGTTCACGTAGCTATGAAGGGAGGAACGTCAACTACACGTCCGGGGTGCTATTGTACAGATAGGTTCCCGACCAAATTTCATTTACATTTGTCTACGAATTTAATGATTACCTTACTCTCTTGATAATTAATTACCAGACAAACACGACGTCCATAGTCCAGAGAGAAATTACGTTAGTTAGTGAAAGAGAATACACCCTATTTAAGAGTGGAATTTAATTAAGACACTCCCCTGAATTTTACTGATGACCTCCCAAACGTGCATTTCAAGCCATTCACGCACTGGCTTGGCTCAGGTTATCTTATCTCGGTTCTTACCTTATAGGGCGCATTGCATCGGGAATAAAACAGGCCGCATTCATAAGTCAATATGAATAATTCATACCCAGCATCTCGCTTGCGAGGAATTGAAGATCAAATAAATAAATAAATTTGGGTTCTTAAACTTTGTCCGTTTAGAAAATAAATTGCTAGAGTTTCACGATGTAGTTGAAAACTTGGCAAGATCAGGACAGTTATTCAACGTGGATACAGTTTTTTTCGTGTCTACCATGATACTTTAGTTTTTATTCAATCTCCCACCATACGCTAGCTTTGTTTTTATAAAGGTCAAGGCCTGGGGTCTTGGGGTCAAATGTTCACCTAAGGACACAATGTTCGTGGGTTCAATACCAGTCGAGGTCGATGGATTTTTCTTAAGTGATAAAAATTCGTAGCGCAACTTCCTTCGGAGGGGAAGTAAAGCCGTCACTTCAATGTCGATTGCGGTATTTGAAAGAACTTTGGTAGACGTGGGAAAATACCTTTCCCGGCAAAATTGGTAGGCCCTTTAGCTCTCGCTCATAGAAATTCTAATGTGCTGGTTTCAGAAAGTGCACGTTAAATACCTCAAATAAATAAGTCCAGTGTTTTATAAAGGGGAGCGTACTTTCCAACCAAAATGATCAACTTAAATATAACAACATTGCTTCCTCTCATTCAACACAATTAATAAACGTCAATTAAGCTATTTACTCGCCACTATTGTTCAAGTTTCTACTACTTTAGGTCTCACCGTGAATACCTCGTCTGTCTTCGCCTTCAGGTCGTTTCCGCCTTCAGCTAAAATATTCCTCCTAGAAAATACGGGACAGAGCTGAGTGGTGCCTCAGTTGATAAAGTGCTTACAAAATACTTTTGCTTGGCCCAAGTACAACTGAACTGAGCTGATACAATGCGCGACATTATATTTTATTTAGGAGTAATAAAGGCAAATATGGAAGGTCCGTAGGACAGATGAAAAAAGGAAACCTAATCATTCTTGTCTTCATTAATTTTATTATTAGAACATGTATGTGAAGACAGATGTACTGTACATAGCCAACTTAAATTACAACATGCTTTCATGTAAATTTGTCTCTTTTATTTTATTTAACACAATTTTTGGTATAGTACATTTTTCATTTAAAATATTTAATATTTTAACCAACCTAACAATATTACATGGAAACGTACACATTTGGCATTTATTTATACACTATTAATGTATAGTTAATTACAGAACTAAAACAAAATAAATGGCCAATTTAAGAGAAAAATATTTAAGATAATCTACAGTATTTCTCGATAAATGTAAATTGTTTATCATCACCAGCCATAATTATTATTTATTGAACTGACAACGATGTTAAAGGAATCGACCCAAGCATGGTATCGATATGAACAATACAATCGACTGCTAGTTGAAATGGTATCTATCCTGGTCCCTTGCGCTAATGTTATATAACATATGGAGATAATTTAATATTAATATTTTAATTATTTCCAACATTTAAATAATATGAAATTTTTTTCCCAGTGTTTTAAAGTTTAAAGATTAATTTGCATTACAAACTTTTTAGTTTAAGAATAATACATGGATGGCTTAAGTCTCACATATTTGGAATTGATGAGGTTTGGAACCTGGGATTTCATAGAACACATTCCTCGGTGTCCTTTTCAAGTGACCGCTTGGTTGTCTATCACTTTGTACTCCTATACTTGAGCTTGTCTAGCAGTTGGTCCAAGTCGTGTCGGCCACTTGACCCACCCAGCCTTCCAAATAATTGTTTTCATTTTGTCTACCGGTAGGTTGTCTATCACATGGTCCAGCTCGTGTCGATCACTTGGTCCGTGTCATTTCCTCGTGTCTAGCAGTTTGCTGTCTACCACTTTGTCCTCTCGTGTCGACCACTTTGTTGTCTATCACTTTGCCTGCTCCCACCTTGAACAAGGTTCTAGATTCTCCCATTCGCACTGCGTGTCCTTCCCACCTTAATTTAGGAGATGTGATTAACCTAACACTGTATTGTGATGGGAATAGGGTATGTAGCTTATCATTATGTAGCCTCCTCCACTACCCACTAACTTCAACCCTTTTTGGACCAAATACATTCCAAAGCACCTGGTTTTCATAAACCCTAAATTTCATTACATAATCTGAGGTAGGAAGCCATGTTTCACACCCATAAAGAACAACCGGTACAATTATTGTTTTGTATATTCTAGTAAAAGTGTTGTTTTTTATATTCTGAGTTTTACATTCTTTGAAAGAAGGCGAGATGTGCACAACTTGCTGAACGAGTTTAGCATGCGTTTCCTCACTGCATTATTTTCCCAATTTCTACTATAATATTGTTATTGCTAGTTAAAATTGTTCCTAAATATGTATACTCATTAACCATGTCAAATGATATGTTGTTTGAAGTAATCTCTAAATTATCAACCTATATTTGTGTTTTCTGTTTAATCATATACATATGGCCGGTTGCAGCAACAATACTCAGTGTCTCAAATCTCATTTTTAGTTGCACCATTAACCATCAGGACGTGATTGTCAATCAAATATCTGGTCAAACTAACAAGTCAATTCTCTCCCATCAACTTTTTGATCCTACGATCCTTTTGTTGATAAATGATACGTTTTAATAACTAGATTAGTTTTTGGATTCTTATTTAAGTGACTAATCAAAGTAAAGTGTGTGTTTTACATATTTATTTTGAGTGTGACTTATTTTTAAGCATAGTAGCATCAATTATGGTGTCTTTCAATTAGGCTTTTTTAACGATGCACTTAAGCTAGAGAATGGCTTAGATCCAAAGCATCTACAGAAAATAAGTTAGCTTTTATTTGATCATAAAAAAATAAAATTTGAGATGAGGCTTAGACTGATTACATTTTATTGTGTATATTTATTAATCTCACTACAATTATTGTTTAAAACATTTTTCTTGAGGGATGTGCCCGAGCTCTCAATCTATTGAAATGAGTACTATATAAAAATATCATGTAGCTCAAGCTACCATAGACATAAAGTTTATACTTCATAGCCAACCTTTTGTTGTATAATTTAAGTCATTTAACAATAATATTTTCCAAAAACCGTGCGTTTAACAGTGTTGCCATGTTTGTTTTACTTGAATATTTGACCAAATATACGGTCAGGTGAGAGGATAATTTGATTCTTAATTAAATTGGTTGTAACCCAAACATTTCTTTATCTTAGATCAAGCTTATTGCCAATCTGATGATTGAATAATCGATATTATATTTTGTGCGACTGGCCCTTAGTCTTTTCATCGTTGACTTTAAAACTATTTCCTTACTAACTTATAATAAAATTTCTGCATTTCTTGCTACAGCTTCTTCACGATTACCTAACAAAGTTGAATAATCTGCATAGCCTAATAGCTGCATTGTACTGTTTAGTGACAATCCTTCCATACTATTTTGCATTAGGGCCTACTCTAATATATAATTATAAATTAAATATAAAGTTCAACTATATTATGTATAGCTACAAAAGTTTCACACGTTTTAATTCAGAATAGAATCATATGGCATTTGAATCCATTGTTCTTTCCACGCCAGCAAACTTAATTTTTAAAATAAAGATTTCACTCACATTTATAAGTTGCTCTCAAAATTATACTAATTTCACACGCTTCATTATGCTTTTCAAAAGTTTTTAACCAAATTATTATTTTACAAATTTTCATTAACACATCAAGGACTTATGTATTTTATGCGAGCGTAATCTGAAATACGTAGTAATTTTTATGAACTCATAATAGCAGTGGAATTGATGTTAAAAGGAATTTAAAAAAAACCAATACGGCCTATACAATATTTGTACTTGGCATACAGTAACGCTATCTCACATTGTGCAATTTAATTATTTTAACATTTTTAAAAATTCATGTTTTAATGGTAGAGAGAGACATTCACAATGAGTTTGTTTTGCATTTGTTTACTTCTATAAAGATTGATGTGTTTGGAGTATAAACTTTTGATTGTTATTGAATTTTACAAAATCTATCCCCACTGAGTTTTTATTTAAAAACAGAAGAGGATAAAGCTCTCTTCGATATGTACAGTACAGTACAAAACTCGTATATTATAAATTATAGAAAGGATTGTACAATGGTGGCCTCCTCTGTAGTGTTTGAAAGCATAAATTCCGTTCGATTAATCCTACAAAGTGAAGTAAAGAAAGTTTTTGTTGTTCTATCTCGTGCAAAATGGTATCTTCAACCATGAGCTTATACAAACTTGAATATTTTTGGTGAAATAAAATCCATCTTAATCTTTGCTCAAAGCTTCACTAAATTAAATATTGATTCACCATAGTCAGCCACTAGAAAATAATTCATTAATGATTTTCAGGAGTGAAATTTTTTCTAAACTACATTTAAAATATACATTTTAAAATTCCCATTTGGTCTTCAATTATTTTTATTTTGAAAGATAATTAACTAATGTTAGACTATATAAAAGTTAGTTTCACAAGTGATTATAGCTTATATATAGTAAAATTCTAAGACCTTAACTTTAGTGTTATAAAAATAAATCCGATTCATCTCAGGTGTGGAATTAAATTAACTCTCTGAAGTGACTTTGTTTGAGAAATGCTATATCTGTGTTTCTGACCTCCTCTGTGGTACTGGTGTCCCTATGGAGGACTAACTCCTCCAGTCAAGGGTCATTAAATGGTGGGGGAAGGGGATTTCCTGAGAAACCCAGTGATGACGAGTTCGATTAGTAGGGGTTGGTGCTCCCAAAATGCTCACTGCCTGTGTTTGCACACGTGGCTCCACTCAGAAGGTAGGAGAGTAATGGGCTATAGGTGCCCTGGGATTGTTCCCCATCACGGGCGCCAGACGTTCTGTCTACGATGGCACACAGTGGTCTGCCACCCTCAAGAGTCTCCGACTCGGGTACGCAAGTTGGAGATGTAGTAGATTGACGCTTATGTCCCACTGGGGTTTCAATTATGTTCAAAAACTTGTTGATGATTTTCGCCTATATTGTGATGAACATGATATTCACACATATCCAACAGCTTCCCTGGATTTCTAAAGTCTGGACCACATATCAGTGCTCTCTCTCCCTTATAGTCCCATGAGCAATTATGGCATATGCATTATGGCATTATGGCATTATGGTATGGTGTTGTGAGTGCTTATTTATTTTTGTTGTTGTGTACCTTGACATGTATTTTTCTGGAAAGTAATTTCTATTAGACCATACTTTTTTGTGTATATAACTTAGATCATCCAGCACTTGTTTTGTGTCAACCTATTTATTCCAGAGGCCCCGATAAGATGAGTTTCTTCGTCGAACCAACGTCTACTGGGGAAAATAAATATATGTGCTATCAATTTTAATTTATTCTGTCTGGCACTACATTCTAATATATATTTGGCTTGACAAGGAGACAAGAAAGAGATTTCCTTACAATATTACCAAAAATATTAATTTTGTATTTTAATTATCACTATGTATCACATATAGACGTTTTATTTAATATTTGACTAGTGAAACAAAATGTCTTACAACATTAATCTATTTTTGTGGTTACGTATTTGATTATATTCAGTAAAAAAACATGTGTTTTGTGTTTGCCCTTTATATTCCCTGTAAGACTTGAAAAAGTGGTCTTTGACGCTGTCTTGTTAGGGTGATCGGCTCACTCACAATTTTATTCAAGTGATCTTGAGAAGGAATGACGTGGAAGCCATTGAATCAGACTGTTTTTATTCGTTACGAACTATACTGGTAAGATTACATCGTGTCCATAAACAAAACGTACATACACTAATAACGTATAATTTATTTATATTAATTTAATAAGTTGCCAAATATAGGCCTGCTGTGCTGTGAGTAGTTTTTACTAAATTGTTTTCTACCCTCCTTTGATGAAAATTTGGGTACCTTTATTTATATTCCTGACTTACTTATTCCTACCCCATTAGTGTAAATATGCTCATAGGCTGTACAGGTAGCATGACGTAGTGCACAATATATTTTTATTGGTACAACATTTTGCCAGTAATGACTGGATAGTTATTAATTAAAGCATTAACACTGAGTTAACAAGATAAGATTGACCTCGAGGGGTAAAGTTCTCACTTCAGGACTCGATGTTCGTTGGTTCAAACCCAGCTTGGCTTGAAGAATTTTTCTTGAGCAATAAAAATCCGTAGCACAACTTCTTTCGGAGGATCAATAAGGCCGTAGGTCTCGTGTCGATTGTAGCAGGTAAAATAACCCTGAAAGGTGTATGTAAATACTTTTTCCGGCCAAATTGGTAGACCATTTCTCTCTCGCTCATAGAACATATCGTGTGCTGATATAATCAGTCGGTTCAGAAAGTGCACGTCAAATACCTCATATAAATAAACAAATAGTAAGATAAGGAATGGAAATTTAAACCTGGAAATTGTATGAGAAGCCTTAAACTACATTTTTAAATATCATCCCCTCCTCCCTATTTCAATGCACCCAGTAGGAACCAAACCCAGTAAACTACTCTGTATTTTGTTGGCAATTTGGCAGGTCTAAATGTTATTTGACTTGGCTAGATAACACTTTGAACCTTGGATTTTAAATTGTAAACTAGAAAGAAGAGCTTTCTCAACCACCAACGTTACACCTTGCACAAAAGAGTACACCCCAGAGAGCTATTCTATTTGGGGAGTGAAGGGGTGGGTTGGAAGAGGAAGCTGGTCTACCCTCCCAACCTCCTGTCAAGATAATTACTGCAACCCGCTTCAACAAAACTCTCTCCAGGGACGGCTTTATCAAGATTGTCTTATCTATTTTGTTTTGTTAGATTTTAAATATAAAAGTGTACTGCTATGATTGACAAGATTCTAAAGAGTTCGAGTGCTCATAAACTCACTTTTCTTGTTAATGTTGGTTTTCCAACGTGCCGTGGGAAAAATTCAGTTCTGGTTTTTGGGTCAGGTTCGGTCAGGTACCTAAGCAAGGTGCTATTTGGGTGAGCCCTTCTTACCGTACTGTATTTTGCAGGACATGATTTTAATAGAAGATTTTCAGTTGTTTGATATAAAGGATGTCCCCGATAACCTGATATTTACTGTAAACATATTTATAATGTATTATTATTATTATTATTATTATCACCGAATCTTACTACCCGTCCGGGTTATACGCACTTACGCTAATGTGTAATGGTAGGGTGATTGTGAGATGAAATGGAGGACTTACAGTTTAACATGGAATCCGAACCACGGTGGAGGCCTGGAATTACCCACATTCATAAGATGTCTTGTCAGAGGTGAAGGAAGGGTTTGGTAATCAGATAAACCAGTGCCGAGACCAAGGATTGAATCTAGGACTCCAGCACAGAAGTCCGACACCTTACCCCTAGATCACCAGGTCACCCTATAAACTTGTACACATTTATAAAAATATATTATAAAACTCAAAATTAAAGTTTAAACGTTAATCAGCACGAGTTTAACTGTGAAATTAAAAGCTGTGTATCACATTTCTAGTTCCTAACTTGGGGACACGGGGGAATCATTTAAACACTGATTCGGAGCTTTCTGTGGAACATTAAAACAGTTTGTTCTGGGCATGAGGACAATTTAATCAGTAGGTGGTAGGCGTGTAGTGGTCATTGTTGTCCTAGTAATTGTTTTAAGAGCGACGACTAATGGGGACAGTTCACCGCGCTCGGTTAAAATGGGGGAGTAGAGTCCTCTAACGAAGTTTGCTCTCAAGGGAATTGACGGGTNACTAGTTGGTTGTTCAAAGCAAGACAAATTTCTCTAGGATTGTGGGGAGAAACGCTGGTACTCAGAGAATTAGAGTTTGAAACTGAATAATGTGTGCTAGTGCGTGCTGGATCGTTTCAAATTGGACAACAGAATCTTGTTTGTGTGTTTGTTTTTGTCACCCCGTATTATTACACAATACTGTTATAAAATGGTTAACTCAGTTTTATTACTATTTGATTTATTAGCTTAGATTTAGTTAGTAGGGCAACCGCATTTTGCTTCACATTTGGGTTATACGCTTATCTATTAATAATGACACTAATGGGTCAAGAATGAGTAGGGTTAAATCTAGAGGAAGTGTACCCATATTTTCGTGGGTAACGAGAGAGCGTAAAACCATTTAGGAAAAATCACCCTCATTACAGCCGACCGGAATAGAACCACAGTAAGGAGTGCCATTACATGATACAATGTAGCTGTTAGGATACGTCGTATAATACAGTCGGGATGCATGTTATTACTCGGTCATTAAGTTGTAGACATTTTGTCTGCTGTCAAGGAGAGTAAAACTCAGAATATACAAAACAATAGTTCTTCCGGTTGTTCTTTATGGTTGTAGAACATGGCTTCCTACCTTGGACGACGAAAACCAATTTAAGGTGTTCGAATACAAGGTGGTTAGGAAGAAGGTTGAAGATAATGGGGAGTGGAGGAAGTTACATAGTGATGACTTACATACAATTTACTCATCACAAGGTATTATTAGATTACGGGGGGG
>CABFVZ010001444.1:127902-141565 GCA_902151445.1 Timema monikensis
ATATATATATATA
The DNA here is from genome assembly GCA_902151445.1 of Timema monikensis. NCBI lineage: Eukaryota > Metazoa > Arthropoda > Insecta > Phasmatodea > Timematidae > Timema > Timema monikensis. The sequence continues at coordinate 127,916 of CABFVZ010001444.1, forward strand.
TATATATATATAGAAATAGATTATTCGACATAAGAGTATTGAACGTGAGGATGCTATTAAGGGAATAATGTTAAATAGTTTTCAATATTTTGATGATTGATTTGTAAATTAATTAATTAATTAATGGCATTAAAAATGTAATATATATATATATATATTAATTGATGTTGTTTAATATACTTTCTTATGTATTTTATAGTTAAACTGTTTTTAGCTCAGAGAGTAAGACTTTAAGCATGAATGGTTTTATCATTTTTTTTTTTCAAGTGTCACAATCCTTCTTTCTCTGATCCTCACCCGTTTCCGTTTTCACAACTTCACGACAAAAAACAGTGAACAAATTTAGTGTTGAACATAATTAATGTTATATTGTTTTTGATATTACTGTTTGTTTATATGTATACCATCACGACTCACAAAAATGTTATAAAATGTTACCCACTTCGGTGACCGCGTAGTCTAACGCGCTACACTCGCGTTGGACTGGACTGCCGAAGATGGGGATAGCAGGGTTTGATCCCGGTTGGGTGCATTGAAGGTGGTTTTCCCTAAATGGATTTCTACTCTCCTTCCACGCAAATGTGGGTGCACATTGTCTCAAATAAAACCTTCCTAATCCCTAAGCCATTAGTGTAATTAGTACATAGGGTTATAACCCAAAGGGGTAATAAGACGTGATACAAAAAAAACTGTTGGCCATCAGCTAAACACCAATTCAATTTGACAACTTGGTAGACTAGTTTCTTTTTAAGGCTAAAGCTTAGGTTTACGCCAATTAGAAAAAATAACATCTGCTATAGAGTGAACGAAGAGGTAGTACTGAAAAATAATAATTTCACTAGTCAATAAATAATTATGGACGTTTTATGGCTGTAGGGATGTTTTTTAGATTTGCAATCAAATATAAACTTTGGTGCTTAATTTTTTTAACTGTCCACTAGTAGGTTTGGGAAGGCAGTCTCATAGTCTATCCTGATATTACGACTTTGTAATATTATAACAAGTCTTGTGTGAAACATGTTCGTATCAGTTAGTTAACTAATACAAATGGAAGGCAATTATAAGCTTTCTAATATTTTACAAAATGTTAACTCGATAGCTGCAATTAGCTCAGATAGAGATTACTTGGACTTAATAACTATTATTATTATAATAGCTTATTCTCACCATCAAACAAAAGTGAGAAGAGTTGATAAATATTACTAGTTTTTATAATAAATTATAGGTAAAGTATTTGACTTAGTATAAAGCGTTTCTTTTTGGGGTGAATTTACTAAGTTTTATGATGACGCCATATTAAACATAATAGGAAATTTTCAAAATAATTTCGTGCTAAAAAGTTTTGATAGGTTACATTGTGACATTATTAAAGGAATAAATCTTTCCCATATCAATCCAGTTACTCGACATTTTAGACACAAGGTTCTTAATCAAGTAACTAGTTATACGAGAGGGGATGTAAGGGCAGTTCCCTGGTTTCCTTTTACACCCTAACAAACCCAACAATTATTTCAATAAAGGGGGTGGGGTTAGAATAAATATGAGAGCTCTCAGAGAGATCCAATATCGAAGGGCTCGTCGCCTCCTCAATTTGGGGCGGATTACCAGGGAGATTGTTAGAATTGATGAGAGGATTCTGTGCCTTTGGGAGAAGGGGGTGTAAGAGAATACAAAGTGGAATTGGTGGGTGAAAGATGGATAAAGGTGAGAGCATTCACTTAGGACCGCAGATGGTACTGGAGCCATTAACAGAAGTGTGGTCACTTTGAATTGCTTTCGGTCATTCACGGTTTCATTTCACTCTAAAGGGTGCTCAAGAGAGTTTTGAATAGTTTATAATGATAGATTAGTGTTGGGAAAACATTTTTATTCACTTGATTGACAAACATTTACTCTTAAATACATATTGCCGGAACCATTTTTTAACATTTTCACTGTCGAAAAATGTGTCGCATTTCCTTAAGTTATTTGAGCTTTTACTAATAAATATTCATATTTTGAATAGAAGTGAAAATATTAAAGAATTTCCTTAACAGTGTTTATTTTAGAATACATTTTATACATCACGAGAGTGAAAAATGCTTTCTCAGTAAAAACTGAAATGTAAAAAAAAAAAACTTCAAAATTAGATTCAACACTCTTAAAAGGATGGATTTTAACAAATTGAAGGTTCGTATGTAAAAAGTTGCAAAAAATACATTTTATAATTTTATCAGGACCTATATAATTTTTTCAATAGGTTCAAAAGGTCACTTGAAACCGCTATTCCAATAAATTTTGAACCACCTAGGGTTCAGTTCGCTTCTCAACTACTACATTTTTGACCATCCCGGAATTCGAATCAAATTGTTTCAGAGGACATATTATGTGGGAAGTAAAACAACGAATCTTTTCCCGACTAGGATTAATTTCGTTGCTATAGGTGTTATGATACTCTTCACCACAAAAGTCATTAATGTATATTTTATCAATTAGAGTGAATATCTTACTATCCATTTTTTTACTCACTTGTTACCGTGCAATTACTAAACACAAAGCTAAATTAACACACAACCTTAAAGTACAACCTAGGACATCAATCCTTAAAATTCCACTTTATCTTCAAGAGTTATGTATGTCACAGGACAATTGATTCAAAATGAAATAGAACTAGGTCCATCTCAGCCTGTAAGAAAATACAAATGTAAAAACTGTTTTTTTACGTGTGCATTCTCAGATGTTCCTAAGCTAGTTTATCAAGTTTCAGCTTTATAAGTTTTTTATTGTTGCAGTTCTAACTTAGAGGTAACACACGAACGGATATCTAGCTACAAAAAATTGACAACAAATGACTGTGTTGGTCCAATATCACTTTAGAATTAAATTAAATCACTGTATTAATTGAAAAAGATCAAACAAATTATGCTATATCTAATTCACACGAAGAAATCTGTCTAAACAAGATATATGATATTTTTGGGAAAAACTTTCCTCAATTAGTCCTGAAAGCGGAGTATCATTATTAAAATTAAATAAAAAGCAATAATAAGACTATTAAAACGTGGCACTAAAGCAGTGGAATAGAACACAAATTCCAATAGGGGAGTAATCCAAATCTGAACTATACAGCAAATTTGACTATCATAAAATATCCCATGATATTCGTATTATAATATAAAGGTAACAACTATTGGTAGCTTACTCAATGACAAAACAATATTGACTCATGCCTTAAATAATGTGTAAAAAAATGATCCTGATCATAAAGTTGTTTCAGGTTGTTCATCAATGTCAATAAATCAAAAAACCTAATTTGGATTCCTGTGTACATGTGTAATGTTACGATACATGAGCAATAAGGAAGTTTTTTTGTGTGTTTTTTTAGCACCTCATTCGGGTTATACGCCTATGTAAAAATTACGCTAATGGTTTTGGGGATTATAAAGGTTTTATTAATAGGAAGTGTTCCCACGTTTACTTGTAGGGAGAGTGGAAAATCATTTTAAAAAAACACCTCAGTACACCCAACCGAGATTCGAACCTCGATCTCCCCATCATCAGCAATACAGTCTAAGACAAGAATGACGCGTTAAACCATTCGGCCACCTAACACCGATGTGGTTAAGTGCAACAAATACAACAAATAGTACCCGTGAATTCCTTTTGTGTCAAAGAGCGTAGTATTGTCCTTGAGGACATAACGCCCAAGAGTTCAAGTGTTTTTCTTGCCTTGAATTAAATGCGTTACTTGTGGTTTATCCCTTTACTTTTTAATGTCTTAAATTGCTCCACATGCTATATTCTAACCTCTTAAAAATGACCCACCTCGGTGGCGTAGTTGGCTAACGCGCTTGTCGTGTTGAGCTCGACTGCTGAGGACGGAGAGATCGAGGTTCGAATCTTAGTCGGGTGAACTGGGGGTGGTTTTTACTAAATGGTTTTCCACTCTCCCTCTACGCAAATGCGGGTTCACTTCCTCTAATTCAACCTTCTCAATTCCTAATCCATTATCGTAATTAGTACTTAAAGCGTATAACCCGAGCGGGTAATAAGACGCGGTGCTAAATATTATTATATATTATCTTAAAAATGCGTTGCATAAACATAAATAACATGTTTTACTTTTACTTCGTAGAACTTGAATTGAATAAATAGGCAGCTGACAACTATTTATTCTTTAATATTATATTATTTAAAACCATATTTATATTTAAACTCTTGCTTATTTCTTTTCGCACTTATCATCTTTTTTAAACAAACATGCTATTATTTTAAAATGTTCATACCCCAAAGGTTCTGAAAATATATTGTAATATTTTTAATATTGGCTATCATTTCTAAAGAGATAAAACACAAAATATTGGAAAAATCATCAGAACTTAGACTGCCGTTACTTGGTTCTGACCTACAACATCGTTACTTAAGGATGCTCCATGGAAGAGCACTAAGAAGCATTGCAGGCATTTATAAATCCCAGATTATTTATTAAGTAGTTTGATATTTTTTAATACTGTTTACATGAAAATTAATTTGAAACCTCTAATTAAAATTTCAAGTTTAATGTGTTAAAAAAATGTGATAACTTAAATAAAACCCTATATAATAATCCCACTCTATTTTATAATTTTGTTGTGAACCTATCAAATCCCGACATTATTTGATAGGTGATGGCTATATCTATGTTTCTAACCTTTAGTTTTAAGGGGGGAGTGTATAGTACGCGAGTTAAGGGCAGTGTTTTTGCAGCGTTTATAGCAACACTTTTTTTGACCAAAATAAGTAGAACATTTCTCTGGTAGAAACATAGAGTTTAAATTTCTTCACATGGTGACCTCAACAGTTTTTGAATATCTGTTATGAGCATGTTATCACTAGACGAAACACTTTTTAAATGAAGAGAAAAGGTTGTCATTAAATTTCAGAACAGATTGATAAAGATTCAACAACTGTTAGTATCACGATGTGAAGAAAATTACACTCTATGCTTCTACAGGAGCAATAAAATATATTATTTATTTTGGCCATAAAACTGATTAACAATACAAGAACATACTGCAAAACATTGCCTATTTCTTGGGTTCCCTAAATTTATCTTAGAAGGACAAAATCTCCCGTAAAGCGTTGTTGAATTTATTTTTAAACCTTAAACTTTCTAACTAGTCATTAACTTGCTAATAAATTTAACATTAATTTTATTTAGTACGATATTTAAACATCTCAAACAAATTATTAAATAATCTTCTAAACGCCTGCAACTTTTTTCAGCGATATATACTGTACCAAGTATCACGAGGAGAAAATATGAGATAACAAGTGTGTACCTTGAAAAAAACTTTCTTAGTACCCTTGTTCGAGATTCGAACTCACCCTCCTGTCACTAGCAATCTAGTCTACTGTTAAATTAATGCCTTAGCCCATGTGACTACCAGTGTGTGTTTTTTTTTCTGACCAAAACTAACTCTTATTTTATTTTTCGTATTTTGAGAAACTTGTCTAGAAAATATATCATATCCTTTTTAAGAAATAATTCGAATCCAATCACACAGCTCAACAGAAGTATCGTCCAATCACGTTTCTTTTTTCTGAGAAGATGAAGTGTGTTCATATACTAGGCTATATATATGGCTGCTCGTGAAACCACCAAAGCACAACATTATTGCACCGAGACAGGTTTTAAGATTACAAAGTGATCCCCACTCTCAATCACTTTTATCGTCTCTCTTTCTCTCTAAAAACTTAACGCTACGCCGAAATCATATATAAGTTAGATATAAAACCGATACGATATTTTGTTTTTAATCCAAATCAATTGTGGATTGACTAAGTCACTAAAATCTGGCATCCTAGAAATATATTTTATTTGATTTATTAGCTATAAAGTTTATCTGAAAAGTTATCAAAGGCTTCCAATAACCATTCCTTGTGGATTACTATATAATTTCTGTTTACATGATTAATTAAACGGAGTAAGAATGTAAACACAATGTTATTTTTAAGTGTATGGCATCTTTGGTTTTACATGACAGCTAGCAGAAACTAGCAGATGATATCAGTAATGCCAACATTGTCTGAAAGTAACTTTTGTTAATATATTTGGAAATAATAATTATTTATTAATTACTATTATTAGTATAACTAAAAATATTATCAATCACTTTTAACAATACTTCCTCAAAGATTACAGTATAATTTTACTTTCTATAATCAAATTTAAGAAAAAAAAGTCTAGTAATTTCATTTTAGTTTTTCTTTTAATTCTTGTGGTAATAACAGGTTAAATAGAGCGTGGAATTTTACATTTAATGGTATTATATTCAGTTATTAATATTTTTATAGCTGCCCTCACATATCTTTAACATAAATAAATGGTATGTGATAATAAAGAGGAAAAAACATTCAAAATGTTTGTGAAATAATATAAAGTTTAAATTTGGTAAACAAGGGGATTAATACCATTATCCGCCTAACCACCAACGGTCCTCTTTTTTCTACGTCATCAACGGAAGTTTCTATCGAGTGGCCATATTTGTTTTCAGAATATAAGGCCACTTTTAACGTTCACTTGCTTTTAATAATTAATTTGAATTAAACAGCAAAAGAAAACTTCAATATCAAGCAACTAACGAAACGGTTATTCTCATAACCAAAATCAAACAATTTTAAAATACAGTATAACATCGAATTATCGTATAAAATAAAGTTAATAAAACCACGGTCGTGAATCAACAAGTTGAAGAACAAAATATTTTATAGTTGAGTACTATTGATTTTATTTAGGCGTGTCTATGCTACCCGTTAATAATTTTATTACAAATTAGAATAGTACAGTGTCTTTATTTAATATTAATTCGGCTATTTAGTAATCTTTGTGTTCTTTTGTGAATATTATTTCGGTGTGTGAGCGTGTTATCCTCGGAAAATAAACGGTTTTTTGGCGATCTTTGAATAATCATTTATCTAATATAACATTAAAGCGTGTGATCTTGTGGTAATAACAGGTTAAATAGAGCGTGGAATTTTACATTTAATGGTATTATATTCAGTTATTAATATTTTTATAGCTGCCCTCACATATCTTTAACATAAATAAATGGTATGTGATAATAAAGAGGAAAAAACATTCAAAATGTTTGTGAAATAATATAAAGTTTAAATTTGGTAAACAAGGGGATTAATACCATTATCCGCCTAACCACCAACGGTCCTCTTTTTTCTACGTCATCAACGGAAGTTTCTATCGAGTGGCCATATTTGTTTTCAGAATATAAGGCCACTTTTAACGTTCACTTGCTTTTAATAATTAATTTGAATTAAACAGCAAAAGAAAACTTCAATATCAAGCAACTAACGAAACGGTTATTCTCATAACCAAAATCAAACAATTTTAAAATACAGTATAACATCGAATTATCGTATAAAATAAAGTTAATAAAACCACGGTCGTGAATCAACAAGTTGAAGAACAAAATATTTTATAGTTGAGTACTATTGATTTTATTTAGGCGTGTCTATGCTACCCGTTAATAATTTTATTACAAATTAGAATAGTACAGTGTCTTTATTTAATATTAATTCGGCTATTTAGTAATCTTTGTGTTCTTTTGTGAATATTATTTCGGTGTGTGAGCGTGTTATCCTCGGAAAATAAACGGTTTTTTGGCGATCTTTGAATAATCATTTATCTAATATAACATTAAAGCGTGTGATAAAATAATATAGTGAGTGTTTCTCAGTAATCGATATACATTATTCGAAAATTTAAGTGTATCAAGACTATCAAATAAATCTTTTAACCCCAAGATTGTGTTGTGTTGCCCTCTAGGCTAAACCTCGAGTTTTAAAATTTTTATAGTAGGCCTATTCCAAAATAATCTGTAAAGTGTAATAAAAATTACTTGCGAGTCTTTCACCAGTGTTGATTAAATAAATACCAGGTTAAGACTTCAAGTTATAAGTTATTGTATTTTTATTAGAGACTGATACAACTGTTTAATAGGAGTGAATCTAAAATAAATTTTTGTTAATTCCATATTGTGTTCCACACAGCGACGTTGGTACGTTTTTTTTATTAATTAGCTTTTACAAAATCATGAATATAACAGTAATTTATCATAGATTTTCATACAACTTAAGTCTCAAGTTTTCTTCATGGTTCTTTAATTTCATTTTACGTTGTCCATGATTATGGTATTTTTATACCGAAACATGTCCGAAGAATATAAATCAGCATCATTCTAATGGCTGATTATCACAAGGAGTGATGGGATTGAACCAAGATAAGGCTTAGAGTTTATAAATAACCTTAAAATAAAATTTATTATATTTTTCATAAACGTTGTAACTAGAACATTTTCATTACTTTATTAAACCTTATTAGGAGATGCTAACCCACTAATTCAATTTTATTACCTGATTTACAACATTGTTGATCTTTAAACTTAGTTTTTGTCCTTAATTTGTTATATCCAAGTTTTGTAAATAAATTTTAATATTTTATGTGTGTATTTTAGCCTTGTCGTCTACCCATGTTTTAATTCAGTTGATGTTATATCACTTTATATATATATATATATCACTTTATATATATATGCCAGTTTGTAGCTCATTAAAAAAAATCAATCTTTTGAATATTAAAAGTCACTTAATTCATATACCAATTTTAAAACTATCTAATTCATTCAATTGGAAAGCTATATATTTTGTTATAGCTATTCCTGAGTTTTCTATCTAAGTTCTAAGTTTATTAACACTCCTTACTTTAAACTACTTTATAATGCTTTCTGATACGTATTATTATTATTATTATTATTATTATCATTATCAGCAACGCGTCTTACTACCCGTTCGGTTTGTACACACTTACGCTAATGTGTAATGGTAGGGTGATTGTGAGATGAAATGGAGGACCTACAATTTAACGTGGAATCCGAACCACGGTGAAGGCCTGGCATTCCACAAATTCACAAGTTGTGATTAATACACGTCTTGTCATCAACGCAACTACCAGTCGGCGGATATTTTTTACGTCAGTGTGTCCAGTCTATGACGTCAACTGGTATAGAGATCCACGGAGCGAAAAAACTTTGTGCCGTGAGATTATTCTCGTTTGCTATATAACACAGGAAGGTCACAGGAAGCCCTTGCTACAGAGAGAATACTGGATACCTGGGGGTAATTAAATATTAATATCATGGATACAAGTAGGAGATGGAGAGAAGCGAGAAACAGGAAGGGAGGAAAAATAACAAATACGTATTATTTCAATTTTCTTTGGATGTATATTTTTTTTTCTTATCTTGATGCTGGTCGAGGATTTTGAAATAAAACTCATAAATAACTAATAAGAATTTAACGTAAAACAAAATATTATAAAAGAAGGAAAATTAACTAAATATTAGCCGGTTCAGTCGCAGCATGGTTTAACCAAACAGTTGATCGTAAACTACCGGTAGCTCGTGGGGGTATTTTCAATAGCTCTTAGCGTGACATTTATTTTGAGATTTCTATACTAGCTTAACATCAAAGTGTGTCGCCTAAAGTTCAGGATATGTGTGGCTTCTTGTCTCGTTCTTGTCCGGTTCAAGTTCGTGTTGCTCTCTGAGTAAAAGCGTTGTTTTGCTCTGTCTGTGAGAGTCATTCATTATTTCCGGTTGAAGGCTGAGACACGAATACAGAAGAACGTTTTGGTAATTTTATTCAAATGGGAATGAAAATATACATACAAAACATTAGAACAATTATTCATGGATGAAAGTGAATGCAATTTTTCTCACTAAGTTACACCCCAAGTTTTATTTAGTAAATATTTGACTTTTAAAAGTGAACAATCCTTGTATTTTCTAGCATTAAAAAGTTCATTTTAGTACAAAAAGTGTATTACATTTCTATATTATTTGCAAAACAAATAAACTAATACAGCCCATAGAGATTACCCTCAATTGGACAAAGCTGTAAGGACTAAAGCCTCTGTCTGTTGAGGTTACAACAGTAGCCAATACTCGATACTGCAAACTATTCGTCTGGGTAGCTCAAGAAATATTTTTAAAATTTTAAAGTATCTCACAGACTCATCTGATTCGGTGGATACACGGTTGAACGCACTACTCTCTTAGAAGACTAGACTGCCGATGACGGGGAGATGGAGGTTCGAAACTCGGTCGAGTGTACTGAGGGTGGTTTAAAAAAATAGTGTTCAATGAAAATGCGGGTACATTTACTATACTATATATCTAAAAGCATTAGCATAATTATCACATAAGCGTATAACCCGAACAGGTAGTAAGAAGCTATGCTAAACAAACAAAAAATTCCCATTCTTAAAGAGTTTAAGGACCCCTAGTCTTAGGCGTAAGTCTCGCAATAAACTGAACTGCTGCTGATAGGAAGATTGGGGTTCAAATATCGGTTGGATGTTCTAAGAGTTGTTTCCTAAATGATTTTCAACTCTCTCTCCACAAAAATGTATGTACACTTCTTCTGACCCAACCTTACTAATCCTTACTCCATTAGCGTAATTACAATGGACATAGGTCAGAAGAATAGTCGAATTCAGTGATTTTTTTTAAGTGTACAATTTATATTAAATAAGAAAATTAATTTCATTAAATATGTATAACTTTATGCTTTTTATTTGACACCATGTTGAATATCTATCTTTAATGGATATTATTTTATTTGATTGAAAAATTATATAAAAATGTTGTGTTTGATTGAAATTAAAATTTGATTACTTTTTTTCACATCTGATTTAAAAATAGCACGTGACGAACTTGTGTGTGTGTGTGTGTGTCTTCTCATACATTTTGAATCAATGCAGCCTATAGGCCACATTTAGAGCATTAATTGAAACTTATCAAGATACATACGTGACCTACAAATTTTAATTTTTATCTTCTTTAGGAATGGTATTTTGGAGGCTATGGAGTTAATGTTCCACAATGAATTTGTTTATTCTAATAAAAGATAGCAGTCCTTTATTATAGCTGCCAATAAATACAATTAATGTTCTGAACTCGAATCCCAATCGGTTTTACTGAGAGTGGTTTTTACTAAATGGTTTTCAACTTTATTTCTCTCTCTCTACTCAAATGTGGGTACACTTCCCCTAAATTCCATCTTAATCATCCCTAGCTCTTTAAAGTAGTTATTACATAAGTATATGACTTGAACAGGTAGTAAGACGAGGTGCTAAAAAATCTTCTTAAAAAAAATTATTGAAACCTTTTATTTAAAAGGCAAACTTTGCCCTGTCAAATAAAAAAATGTGCAAATGCAACAGTCCAATTTGCATTGAAAGGGCCTTTATCTGATATCTAGAAAAAATACTTGATTTACTGTCACGTATTCATAGGTTGGGTCATGTGAGATATTAAGCTGCCACTGAATCTATACCTTAAACATAACATTATTATTTATATAGTAAGATGCTATCATTGTTGACAGCAAAAAAAGTTTATATTTTCTAAAAGGTTCTTCCTTTAAAAAGTAGACTGGATATCAACTATTTCTGTATGGTCGTAGAAATACACACGGTTTACCCTCTCAGGTTTTTTTTAAATATCTAGTGAGACCATAATAGGAATTATTGACTTGACTGATTGTTCCACTAAATATTTCAATTGTTTGTGTAGGATGCTGGGTAAACTAGTGTGCAGACTACGCAATCAACTGTATGAGAACGGTTCTTCCTTTCTCCGTGTATTAGATCAAGAAGAGGCACTTGCTTGCCTTGTTGGAGCTTATTGACAGAGCTGGGAGTGTCTCATCGTGTAAGGAAATTGAGGTTTCATCAACATCATGTTATTGAGGAGGAAGGACTTGTAGGGGACTTAACCTATTTCACCAAACAGGAGTTTTATTCAATTTTGACGTCACAAAGTTGAGTATTTCTTAGTGTTTAACACAAGTTATATTATTCTTTGTTCACAATTATATACCTATTTAATATTTGGAAAGTTAAGCCGTTTATAATCTAAAATTAGGCCTAATCCGTTTAGAAGAAAGCAGTTTATTACATTATAGGTCGCACTATATCGTTCAAATTAATAATATTAACTAAGAAATGAAAAAAAATAAGAATATTAGAATGAGTTAAATAAATATGTGGGTCTACTGTATGAATGTTACACTTTAAATAAACCATTTAAGCTGTAACATTCGTACAGTAGGTAAGAGTATGTTAATTGTTTGAATTATATAAAATACAAATATTTTGTTTAAGTAATGACACAATAATAAAGTGGGTTTTGAAGATTGTAAATGTCTTACAGTTAGGAAGAACGTTTATCATGCATATGCATTTAATTGTTTGAATGTGACGATAGGCACAATGAATCTGCGTATTAAAATATCTCCAAGATTAAGGTGAAAGTTTTTGATAAGAACGGATTAAGAAATGACTGTCAATTCAGTATAAATGGAAAACTGTTAGAACAAGTGAATGATTTTGTATATATCTGGGCAGAATGTTCTGTAAAAATGGAAGGATGGATGGTGAAATCTACAGACGGGTGATTGCATCTCGGAGATTATTCGGATGTATTAGGACTAGTGCAAAGAATTAAGTTGTAAATATAGAGGAAAATATGGCAGTATATAAAAGTGTATTAACGTCAACATTGTTTTATGGATGTGAATCGTGGGTTTATCACGAGAAACACAAGAGCAAGGTGAATGCGGATGGAATGATATATCTAAGCTATGTATGTGGAAAAGCTCATATGGACACAGTCAGTAATGAATGGATGCTAAAGGAGTGTGTTTTGAAAGGTCATTGTGAAAGAAGCGTCTTAAGTTGGGTTGAAAGGGTGAGGTTGGTTTGAGTGACTAAGTAAATATATGAAGGTAGAGTGTGTGAATCAAAAGGAAGGGGTAGACCATGTAAAACGTGGTTAAATGTTGTATACGAATGTGTAAAAATGAGAAAGAATAATTTTAAGAATAAAAGGGCGTGTACGACTCAGTGTATAAATGTTGTTGAAGCGAAGGGAGTAAGCAAGGATAGGCAAAAGTGGGGAAAGTTAGTGAGGATGGATTTAAGTAATGAGTTTTTTAGCTCTATTCACAGTTCCTTGTTTACCCCGTATGGCATGATTATTTATGCATGTATGAATTTATGATGAGACACCAATAAATTTAAACATGTGTTAGAAGTATTCTAACACATGTTAGTTATTGGTGCCTCATCTATACTTATAAAATGACATGTCCTGATTGACTGACTGACTGACTGACTGACTGATTCATCATCGCCGAGCGCAAACTATCAAGGCTACAAGCATTAAATTCGGACTGTATATTCATTTTGTTATGTAGGCACCCACTAAGAAAGGATTTTAGAAAATTCCACCCCAAAGGGGTCAAAATAGGGGATGATAATATGTATGATGATATGTATGAAAGTCCATCATTTTGAAAGTTACATAAACAAAATTTTGTATTTCGGTTATTGACGTAAAACAAATAAATACGTGTTTCAGGAATTTTGGAAATTTTATTTAATAAGGAATGAAAAAGGGAGTGAAAGTTTGTATCGGACTGACTGACTGATTCATCATCGCCGAGCGCAAACTATCAAGGCTACAAGCATGAAATTCGGACTGTATATTCATTTTGTTATGTAGGCACCCACTAAGAAAGGATTTTAGAAAATTCCACCCCAAAGGGGTCAAA
>CABFVZ010001444.1:142254-198688 GCA_902151445.1 Timema monikensis
ACATACATACATACATACATACATACATACATACACACATACATACACACATACATACACACATACATACACACATACATATATACATACATACATACATACATACATACATACATACATACATACACACACACATACACACACACATACATACATACATACATACATACATACATACATACATACATACATACACACATACACACATACACACACAACGCATATATGTGTAATAGCTTGTAAATGGTGTTTAAATTATTTTTTGGAAATTCACCTTTCATTTTATAGTTAAATAGATGAATAGAAAGAAAATGATTAAGTAATATTTTAGTCATCACATCAATATGGTGATAAAGCATTCCTCTGCTACCCCATTCATTTATTATATGTATAGAGATGATATAGCTTGGATAAAATATTGCATGCCATAAAATACTCATATGCCCCTCATTCACTATTAGGTAATTATTATAAGTGTATCCTCTTCGAAAACGTGATGTCCCACAGGTATGTAAAATAGGATACTTTTGTGGTTCTAGTGTACTAATATATATATATATATATATATATATATTATGTACATTATCTATATAATGTATATATATATATACATTATATCTATTATATATAATGTATATATATATATATATATATGAAGCAGACACTTTAAAACCCAGAATTTTAGTTCTTAGATTGTACAGACACTGTTCTTGTCCAGAAAGTTATTTAAATAGATAGTTTATGATGGTTCCACCAGCAGTATTCCACTAGAGCGAACATTTTACCAACAAATCACTCCTTTCTGTTCCTCCACCCGGCACCATTTAGCTCAAGTTACTGCTCCTTCTTCCAGTCGTGGTTCTCTCTCAGAATAACACTGTTACCAACCACTCTACTACCTCTTAGCTACGGCCACACTAGACTAAAAGGAAAGTGGGGATAAGCTACAAAAGGTGACCTGGTGGTCTAGGGGTAAGGTGTCAGACTTCTGTGCTGGCGGCCGGGGTTCAATCCTCGGTCCCGGCACAGATTTATCTGATTACCAAACCCTTCCTTCACCTCTGACAAGACATCTTGTGAATGTGGGGAATGCAAGGCCTCCACCGTGGTTCGGATTCCACGTTAAACTGTAGGTCCTTCATCTCATCTCGCAATCACCCTACCATTACACATTAGCGTAAGTGCGTATAACCCGAATGGGTAGTAAGACGCGGTGCTAATAATAATAATAATAATAGATAATCTACAAAAAATTATAAAGAAGAAAGACATTAGCAACAATTTGGTAACAATATGAATATTTTATTTAATAAAATAACAATTTAAACAATAATTTACATGGCCTCAAAAATCCATCAGGGGTTGTGTTGAAAATCATATTAAACAAATGCGCAATACTATCATGTGAATGTTTCCAAACCTAAAACATGTTCTTAAGTCAACTAGGTCAGTCTGGGAGAGACAACCACTCGTTACAACAACACAAAAAGAAGTCCAGATAAACCACAATTAAATAATTTGGAAAATATTCAAAGTCAAAATCAATCCATCAGCAAAATTTTACGTTACTTTATCAAACAATTAAAAATAAGAAAACATATTCAAAAGATGAGTTTACATTAACAGCTAGATTCAGACAATTCAAATTAAATACTTCTAGCAAAAATTAATTTAAAAAATTTAGCAATCTGATATATTCAGTGACCTCACTGACCCTAGCGCCTGATTGGCGGCAAAAAGAATTAGGCGTCTCATTACAACATTTAGTATTACAAACAATATTAATTTTAGCAGATAGTTTGCGTTGCCTATTTAGGTTTATTCCAATAAATACGTGACTTTAATTTCAAATTTGAACAAGCCATAGTTCAAGTCTATTAAAATAATATCGATGAATTAATATATAGAGAATACAAAAACATCCTAAAAATGTCCAAGTCCAGGACCGGACTTATCCTGACGGCGTCTAATACAATATCCTAGGTTATGACTTCTCCTGAAGAAGTCCAATTTAATAGTCAATTCGTATTCAGAATCACCGGGCTTAAATAGTGTTTCTAGTCGCTTGGGGTTAAAGGGGGGGGTTGTCCATATACATTGGTGACGTCCCATCAGCCACTTCAATGGATGAAAATCAGCACATACACCATCGATCAAGCTTGGATTGGCTGGCCTCTCTTCATCACGTCCGCCAGTTTTGACAAAATATCTTTTTGACCAAAGCACCAGTAACGTAAACACATCCCGCGCTATCTTGGTGGTAGATTTGGTAGATTCCGTCTTGCCCGCAGGGTGGCAGGTTAATCGTTATTACGGTACTGTTGTGAGCGTCATTCCTGAGACCCATCCGAATCATTTTGACTCGAACGCTTGACACATCAGATGCAGTTACCTACCCCAAGGCTCGTTCGTCCCACTCTTCAATTTAGGACGCGGCTAGTATAGTCCAGTCATGAAGGTTGTTCTAGCCAGAAGATACAAAGGGTAAGCACATTAACATTTTATTGATTGCAGGGAGTTTATTCTTGTTTGATATGGTTTAGTATTGTAGACGAATTCTACGTTGAACTAGAATAGATAAGCTTACTTACTATTGCAGGAAGTTTATTAATATTGCGGTTTTATACGGAGTGGGTAGTATGACTTGAAGATTAGTATGGAGGTGGTATGATGTAACATCACCAAATGTTACAACACCACCAAGTTCCAGTTTGTAACAGCTTTCGTCTGAGGTGTTGCCTAAAAAACAAAGCTATTTCCAACATTGCCACAGATGACTGCTGTTATTTTTTTAGTTTTTAAGCTCATCCTACCCTTATTTCCCCCCATAGATGAGCTAGGTAGCTTAAGACACGAATATTCATCATATTTACCTTTTATTATCAAACAAAAATCACAAAATTTAGAATAATCTTGAACATTTAAGTAGTTTTTATTTTAAGCCAGACAGTTACAAACAAAATATGGAAATGCGGACCAACAAGTGCGAGATACATCGACTTTTGTAAACAATGGCTTCTCATGGTCGAGGGTATGAGACAGTTACTAAGAGTTCACGAGGGAAGAATAATATGACGAAGAAGGAGGCAAGAAGAGAAAATATACGAGCAGTTCAAAGCTTTCCTAAAAATGATTAAAAAAAGTATTTTTAACTTAATCCTACTCACACTACAAAGCAAAAGAGAATACTTTTATTTAACTTCTAGTTTTCTCTCTCTTTTTTAGCAGGGAATCTTAGTACATGTTCAACATGCAATAATACTAATCACGCTTATGAGTTAGATATGGGGAGGTAGGAAGAGTGGAAAACCATCTAGGAAAAACACCGAACTTGGATCCGAGCCCTCTTTTTATATTTAGTGGTGGGCACCAATCAGTACTAAATGCACCAGTGGCCGCGGGGTTGTAGATATGTTGATATTGCAAAAATGTTACTTAAAAGCTTTACTCAATGCCAAAATTACCAATAATTGTTTTCTTATATCTGGTTCATTCCTATTGTTTGTCCTCCTTACATCCCCACTAACATGTGTGTGCGTTATAAAACTATCTTTCTCTGGAATAAAGTAAGAAATTATCTTACGTTATATCCAAACTAAGGAATACCTTCATATGAGATTACTTGACAAGTTGCTAGTTCGAACACAAAGCACGTACACCTACCTATGTTTTCTGCCATGAAGTGTGCGGCTATTTTATAGCATAAATTATTATTATTATTATTAGCACCGCGTCTTACTACCCGTTCGGGTTATACGCACTTACGCTAATGTGTAATGGTAGGGTGATTGTGAGAAGAAATGAAGGACCTACAGTTTAACGTGGAATCCGAACCACGGTGGCGACCTGGCATTCCCCACATGTCTTGTCAGAGGTGAAGGAAGGGTTTGGCAACCAGATAAATCTTTGCCGGGACCGAGGATTGAACCCCGGCCGCCAGCATAGAAGTCTGACACCTTACCCCTAGACCACCAGGTCACCTATAGCATAAAGGTCACATCAATATATAATCAATTAGGCTACGAAAATATACGTCTAAGTAAATAATTATAATTGAGTATGGATTTCAAGTTGAATGACGTCAAAGTAGAATTGATTAAATTAAATAAAATGTAGAAAAAGTGTGAATTTTTTTTTACAAGAGTAGAGTTACAATAACTTGACAATAATTCAAGTCTTGACTATTAACTAATTTACAGTATACTTATATATAAATTAACTTGTTTATGTATATACAATTTATATATATATATATATATATATCGTGTAGTGAATTACACCAAATTCCTTGAACTCACCAAATCACCCAAATGTTTGTCGGGATGGTTTAGCTAACTAGAGCGATAGAATGATAATTATGCGACGAAATGGGACACTTGAGTATGGTAACATTGTTCAAATGTGTGACATGCCCTCTTCCCTCCTCAAAACCACATTTCTTCTCCAACTCCATGACCTTATCCTTCCTCTATTCTATTTTTCTCTAATTCAATCATATTGTATCTTCTCTTTCTATCTCTCTTTCACACACACACAAGTAGGCGGGGAGCGTGATAAGAAATTGTATACGGGGTGTAGTGTGTACATTGACGTATGGAGTGTACGTTTAATGCAATGAAACGAACAGATACTTGCATGTGTGTTCGCGGAGGTTTGACTTGGACTGTTTTGTTCTTCAAGAATCGGTAAAGACCTATGGTGTATCCAAATAATTGCGGTTATGAATCTTATAAGTATACAACCATCTAATATCCATTGACAGAATCCTTTTGCCCTTCTCAATTTTCCGAATATCTTTATTAGACGTCTGTAACAAGCCTGGTCTAAATAAGTTCCTATTAAGGCGTTAGCCTCGGTCAGCGTGAAAGTATAAATCGCTGTCAGGCCACACGGATTAAAATACAATTGTTTGTATCTTTTCTGGAACCTTTTCTCTATTCTGTTTAAGCTTATACTCCCTTTCGCCTTTCATCTACAACCACCCTTTGTAATGTATAGGAAAGAGGCGAAAGAAAACTTCGAAACTTCTTATTTCCAGGTAAAGAGGAAAGCTCGTTGCTAGTTCTCAAATATCTTAAAATTTTCTGTTGTGAGCCTATACAAAAAATGGCTGTATTTGTTAGAGGAAGGCTACATCTAGAGCCCTTTTTCATAATCATTTCATCCTCTTATTTCCGCAAATATGCTTAAAAATTCGGTGAAAATGAGTAATATCACATTGTCACACATTTGTTCCGATAATGAAACTCAAACTATAGTGTTGTTAAGGAAAAAAAGACCGTTTGGAATCTTTCGACTTTATTTTGGCGTGAATTATATTTTGAAATAATGCATTGTATAATTATATAATGCGTTAGAACTGAAAGTCTGCGTAGCTATTTCTCACTTATCGAGGCGCCCCCCTTAGTATTATTTCAAGGGTGATTCCTTCATATTTTCCAGTTAGTTTAGTATCTTACAAAATACTGTATTTACATTATAGCTTTTTAAATATTTATTTAGTCTATGCCATTTTTTTTTCATGGCGCTTCAACATTAAAACAAAAACAGCTCTATATAAGAATATTAAGCTGTTTATAAAACTACAGGTATAAGTTCCATTCACGATAGGTTTTTACCTGGATGACAGTTCGAAAATCATATGTTTAGGTTTTGGGTTGCCAACACTTGTAAAAGATCACAGAATCTTTAATTACCTGTTATATATTACATTTAAAATAACGTAAACTTAAGTTTTCTCATATTATTTCATTTTTTTAAATAATTTCTTTTTATACAACTCGAAACAATATTTTAAACATACGTAATTAAAAGTACTTATTTTTCGTTTTGGAACGTTACTGATTTTGTGTAATATAGTGCACACATCAATATTTTATTACAGGCATCGTATTTACTTGGAAAAGAGAAAATTGTCATTGTTTTACATACAATAAATGATTTTATGATTATTTTATCGTATTTTGAAATATTGAACTGAATAAAATATTTTCATCAACTGCGTGTCTGCATCATTGTAAAAAACTTGTTTACTGTTATGTTCAACCATATGGTTTAGATTCGTTAGTCGCCATTTTAAAGCTATGTTCGTTAAAAGTTTTTGTGAAAGTGGTGTTAATATTTTTTTAAGGGGAATAAAACTATAAATAAACTTTGTGTCCAACCTCAAATAAATATATACATAATATTGGCCTAAATTACTGTGGTTAACTATCACATTAATATATTACCACCTGTTTTATTACAGTGATCCAAAGTGATAGATGTCAGCTGTTTACGTAGTGATATTTTAGGGATTACTTCTAGTAACATTTCGAGCTGTCATCCAGGTAAACTTCGCTCGTGAATGCCTTATAGCTTGTTTTGACCTTTACACGAGCAAAAACAGTTACCTCGAGGTAATATAATAAATGTACTGTAAATCCATGGCCGTATCCATGCGGCAGGCATAACTAACTATAACCAGTTTTGTTCGCTACTGCGAATGGCGTCACCTGCAATACAACAGCAAGAAAGCTTCACTCGCTTATTGTAGTTTATGCGTGAGCGTGTCCAAGATTTTGTTCGTAATTAAAGCTTAAAATCACAATCCAAACCATTTCGGAGATATATGTAATATACTGACTATATAATACATGACTTTTCAACTGTTGGGTATTTTTAAATATATTGTTTATCTTTGTACATGCAATAAACTATTACAGCTTCGGCTGGTGACGAACAAATTCAATATGAACAGTCCAACACCTTATATTAGTTGTTTACATGTTTGTATGCTGAGCTAAGGGTCCTGGGTTCAATTCCTGGCATGCGTGAAAGATGTATCGTTGGTGGAATATAGGTTCCCTTTTCACAGTGATAAATTAACGGCCTAGGGTTGAATGATGTGTCTTTTCTAGATTTAAGTTAGTTTATAGGTTGTGCGCTTATAATTAGTAGGTTTAGAAAGAGTACGTTAAATACCTTAAATACATGAAAATGAAAATAGGGACAGGTAAATTAAAATATATTAAACGTACACTGAATTTACAACTATTTGAAATCAAACTTATGAATTAATCTCAAGAAAGTAGGCCAGGCAATTTATTTTACACAAACCAATTTTCATTTTAAAACACATACCCACGTATTTATAGACATAATAACATAAAATTATCCAAATAACTAATTACACACTTCATTTGCCGAATGATCTAAGCCAAGGTGTCACTTTCATGTTAGACTGACCTTCTGATGATGGGGAGATTGGGGTTCGAATCCCAGTCGGGTCTACCGAGAGCGGTTTTCTAAAAATGGTTTCCCACTCTCTTTCTACGTAAAACACTCTCTTTCACATCCCTACCCCATTAGAGTTATTATAGATATGTATACCCTGAACAGGTAGTAAGATGCAGCAATAAAAACATGATTAATTATATCACACATCTTCTTGCTTTCTTTAAATTTTTCATCTGTTATGTATTTAGCTTTTGTGTTTAGTTCTTTGCTTTGTATGTATATTCTTGTTTGGATAAAACACTTTTCAAAAAATAAATAAAATATCAGTTAATAGTTTTACAACGTTTCTAACCTTGAAAGAATAGCTTCTATGAAAATCAGGATAACTTATTTATGTTGTGATCAAGTATAACATTCTTATGTGAGAAATATTAAACAATCTCCTGAAAGAAAGTCAATCCTCTTCCAGCTTGATATGTTAACACATGTGTTCATAATTCAAGAAACCTATTTCTAAACCTATATTTAACAGTTCCTCTTATCCGCCTCGGTGGCGTAGTTGGCTAACGCGCTTGTCGTATTGAGCTCGACTGCTGAGGACGGGGAGATCGAGGTTCGAATCTTGGTCGGGTGAACTAGGGGTGGTTTTTCCTAAATGGTATTCCACTCTCCCTCCACGCAAATGCGGGTTCACTTCCTCTAATTCAACCTACCTAATTACTAATTCATTAGTGTAATTAGTACTAAAAGCGTATAACCCGAGTGGGTAGTAAGACGCGGTGCTAAATATTATTATTAATATTGTTAAATATTATTATTAACATTACCTCTTGTACGCCTAAATCTATATAGTAATGTTTAATCTACAAATTTGCTTTGAAGCTTTTATTTGAGACCTTTATATGTTTACTAAACAGGATTTAATTTTTAATAGATGAATTGATAAATCTGATATCAGTCGAATTTTCTTCATATTCTTCTTACAAATGAATTTAACACATAGATTGAGTTATCTGTAACTTCTTAGTCCTACGGGCAGTATCAACATTCTCCTGGGGGTATTTTGGTATTCCTCACCCATACTTCGGATAGCTAGTAGTCTATAAAATTAATATAACCTACAATCTTAACAATTTACGTTTTTTTATAAACTTCAATCTTTACTTACTCTCGACCCCTTAGAGAAAGAAGTATTGTGATCGTAAAAAAAGTTGGACTCAAGATTTTGATAACTGTCAACGTTCCAATACCCCGTAAAACAGGAAAGTGGTTTTCGCGATGCTGTCTGTCTGTCTATGTCTTGTAGAGCCAAAAATATTTTACCAATCAGGCTAAAACTTGGTATCTAGGCTTTTCATAGGGTTTCCCTGAGGAACATTTTTGGAATTAGATATCAAACCTTAAAATGAATAGTAATTCACTGAAGGATAAAAAGAGATAAAATGGATTTTCTCAAAATCCTCTCTAACAATTTTGATTAAATTTTGTTTCTATACATTGTTTAACTTAACATAAAAAAGGGTGATTCTCGTTTCACCCTGAAAAGGCTTTAAAGGTACTTGAGGAATGGAAATTTCCTATTTTGAACTATTTGAGATATGAAATAACTTATCTTTTTAAAGTTGTAATACTATTCAGAAAATTTAATATTTTAATTTGTATTAGATTTATATAAAACCAATTATTTCTGAGCTATAAGCAAACATATAAATTTTTTATGGAACACTTTAAAATATGAAATTTACTGTCATGCTCTTCGGGGGATCGATATGGTCTTCTTTTCTTTATGTTTCTGTAGCATTGTATATTATTTCATTTACACTCTTTAGTGGAGTGTTTTGGCAACAATGTATATTATTTATTTTCAGAAATCTTACTAGTTTCTAATAAATGTCTCTATTTTAAGACACCGCACCATTTAGTTTAGAGGGATTTAATGTAAAAAAGATCTTTTGCATCTCCTGTTGGGAAAATTCTCCTCACACTACAGAAGATAGCTCCTTACCTCCCCCAAAAAATACTGGTCACGGCCCTGTATGAATAGGATATAGGAAGCTAATGTATATATTTTTATTTTAATCTTGTGGCTTCTTTGGAACGAAGTGCTCACGCATCTTTAAGAAATCTCAACTTAAATAGATCGAGATAAATAGTTAGGGTTTAATAAATGTACTTAGGGAACTTATGGTAATCTAGTTTAAAAAATGTAGATATGCATAATTATTCCTATCCCACCTAGAATAAACCACTTCAGTGGTCAGAGCTCTTGGCCACAGATCCAGAGGTCTAGGGTTTGATCCCCTGTGCTTCTAGGTTTTTATGTGAAGTAGTGGCCTTGAAACGGGTTCCACTCAGCCTCTAGGGTACGAAGATGGAAGCTACTTGAATGAAAAAAAGGAAGGTTCTGGTTTAGTAAACTGAGCTTAATTGCCTGAGGGTGGCTTGTGCATACCACCTGATACACACCAGCCACTGACATTGGCATTATCTTCTCCAACTTATGGCCGTCGATATGGCTCAATTGCGGGTCCGATTCTATGAGCTATGACTGTAATATCAGATAGCCTAGTTACAATTTTTCTATGTATACTTTTTTTACAGAACAGTTTAATATTTTTTTAAATGACAATACAATTTAAATTTGTTTCGATATTAAAAGTTGGTGCAGCTAAATAGTTACCAGCCAGAGGTTACAAGATTCTCCCTTCATCAGTTTTCGAGTCGTGCTACTGAACTGTTGAACGATTCATGAGGTAAACCTCTTATCCATCCTCTTCTCCTTCCAAAAAGTCTGATTGTTTTTGATGGTTATTCTGGCGCGATGCTTGTTGCAAGTACTCTCTTCTAGCTCGTGAGCAACACAAAGGAACTAGCTAATAATTAATGGAGTAATCTACTGACATTGAAAAAGAACCATAACAAAGTGACGGCATGAATGAAGGGCTGAGGTTCGATGATTAAACTTGTGGCAAAGTGTGAGCGCACGAAGAAAATAATACATAAACCTTTCTTTTTTTATAGGGAGCCCACTTTCCACCACCAACATTGATTGAAAGTCACTAAAATTTGGCATTTTATAACTGTTTTGATTTTTAATTTAAAAAGTGTATTTAAAAAGTAACCAAAAGCTTTCAATAATACTTTATTATTCCGTGGTTGTTTAATATTTTCGTGGATAAGTGTATGTGAGATGCTTGTGAGGACGCGGTTGGTTTACAATTGAACAGTGTGGATGTGAGGGTGCTGTTGTATGCAGATGCTACCGTATTAGTGGCTGAGAAGGAAAGTGACTTAGAGAATGGATTAAATCATTTGACTGTGGCGACGGACAGACTGGATATTCATATAAATGTCTCCAAAACTAAGGTATTGGTTTTTGATAAGGACGGATCAGGAAATGACTGTTCTGTAATAATGGAAGGAAAGATGGTGAAATCGACAGATGGACGAATGCATCTCGGAGAGTAGATGTATGTATGTGGACTATTGTAAAGAATAAGATAGTATTAAAGGAGGCAAAGATGGCAGTATATAAAAGTGTGCTAGCGCCAAAGTTGTTTTAAATATGTGAAGCGTGGCTTTGTCAGGAGAAACAAAAGAGCAAGGTGAATGCGGTTAGAATGAAATATCTAAGAAATGTCTATCGAAAAACTCGTATGGGCAGAGTCAGTAATGAATGGGTGCTGAAGGAGTGCGGATTAAAAGGGAATTAAATAGGTCAATGTGAAAGAAGTGTCTTACGGTGGTTTGAGCATATTGAGAGGCTAAGTATGGATTGAGAGACGAAACAAACTTATGAAGGTAGAGTGTATGGATCAAAGGAAGAGGTAGGCCAAGTAAGACGTAGTTAAATGTTGTAGATGAATATGTGAAAGAGAATAACATTATGAGTTCTAAGAATAAAAGAGCATTTACGACTCGGTGTGTGGATGGTGCTGAAGCGAGGGAAGTATGCAAGGATAGGGAAGTGGGAAGTGTGGAGAAGGTTAGTGAGGTTGGATTAAGTACGGAGTTGTTTTTTGAGATATATTCACAGTTTTTTGCCTACCCAGTAAGAGAATGGTGTGATTAGGTATGTATGTATGTATGAATGGATTACTGTATGATTGATCTTACCATGATTAATTAAACAAACTAAGAATGTAAATACCATTGTGGTATTTTTACTTCCGCCATTGTGATAAAATGAGTTTCCAGTTTTTAGATAACGGGCTTCCTATATAAATCGGACTGTACCTTCGGCTATCTTCTTTCAAAGAAAGACATGTATGTCAGGTAAATTGAATTGATATTGCCATCCCAATTTTTAAATAAATCAATCTTATGTTTGGGACAAGCCAGCTAGGGCTATGTTTTTAAATCTCTGGGCACACTGTTTACACAGATATCCCATCGGGGTATGAAATCCTCTTCGGTTGAGTATTTTAGGGCAAACTACATTAGATAAATCTGTATTGGACAATGATGTGTATATATTTATATATATCAGAAATAGGATGAAAGATGATCATGTAACTCATTTAATTATGCCCTTTCTTATGAATTTCGTTTGAACCTATTGAAATAATTGACTGATAAAAGCGACAGCATTTTTCATCGTCGTTTATGTCTGTTCACACGAATGACAGTTTATCGTCATTTCTGTATGTGTTCTCCTGAAAAAAACTTTACTGCAGTGTTGAATTGTTAATTTATATTGTTCCAAAAGGATATGCAGTTAAAATTGGCGTTTCTACAATAAAAAGGCTGAGGAAGAGAGAAATATTTACCAAACAGTTTAATTTTATTCGTTTATTTCCATCTCCTGGAAGTTTTGAGAAACATTCTTGAAAACAACATTCCAGGCATTTTGTTTGTTTATTTAGGCTATGTATTGTTCGTTTGACACCATGCGATTCTTCTCTTGCATCACATATTGCTAATATAAAATATACTTACTTGCTCCGGTGTCCACATGGTCTTAGGCGTCACTTTCATTTTGAACTAGGCCACCGATGACAGGAAGATCGGGGCTTGAATACGGGTTGGGCGTACTAAGGGTGGTTTTACCTAAGGTTTTTCCACTCTCACTCCATGCACATGTGAGTACACTTAATTTAAATTCAACCTTCCTCCTTACCCCTAGCTCATTAGCGTAATTAGTATACATGTGTATAACCTGAAGTTAGTAAGACGCATTGCTAAAAAAATTTAGCTTTGAAAACATTCCTTTTTTTCGAAACAATCATAAACATAAAGCTGGTAGATGATTGACGTTGTGATATAATAATACTTGTGCTAACTGCCCAATTCCCTGCAGGGTTTTTTCAGAAATACGTTGTTTGCTTTCCTAAAAATTAATGACAAATTGTCGTTTGTGGAAACCAACACTAATAATACAATTTTCAATTATTTTAGTTACAAGCATGAATCTGTGTTTTTTAATGTTATTTTACAAAATAACACTTTCGAAATTTCAGACAAATTTTATGAAACTTTACGATTAAATGTTTCTTGAAAATCAAATAGATCCTTTACGATTATATGTTTCTTGAAAATCAAATAGATCCTTTAAGAATATCTTTAAAAACGTTCATAAATGTCAGCCAAAGATACCTACACTTTTTATTTTATATCCATTACTGTTTCCAGCCTGTGACTGGGTCAAATATTTATTCAAGAGATATATATATTTTCCACTACCGGCTTGCTGGGCCTGTCATAGCTTCATATGCCTTATAATCAAACTTAAGACTAGGACAGGCACAACATCCAGTCCCCAGCCGTTATTCATCAGTGTGAAAGTGTGAAGCCACCTTTCCCCGGTGATAAATTTTCGGCCATGCCGAGAATCGAACACAGGACCCTTAGCTCAGTAGACAAACATGCTACCAACTGCGCTAAGATGTCGGATTAAAGCTGCCTACACTAATAACGGAAAAAATCTCCACAGAAAAATACCACTTATATCAGCTTAGGTTTCAATAAGGTGGTTTTATATCCTTTAATAATGAACGCAGAACACGCTAAGTTAATATCAACGAAGATGTCGTCCTTAAGATTCGCGACAAAAATTGTTCTCCTTTATCACTTTTATCTAAGACCTTCTCTCCTCCCTCCAACTACCACCCAAGTTCTTAAATTCCTTGAGCTGTGGCCTATTACGAATTTAATTTTAAATCTAGAGATGAAAATTATTTTACGTTATTTTGGAAAATAAATGTAATAAAGGCACGCTAGTAGCGGCGAGAATTCATCCCGTCTCGTATCTTATTCTAACGGATCTTGTTGAGTGTGTGAGGCAGAGAAGAGAAACTAATTCAAAAACACCTCTTGTCTCCTTGCCTCCCCCTATAAGGCTCTGAATAAAGAGAATTAACGCCTAGAAAATTTTTTAGGGGAAAAATAACACGTTAAATTAAAAAGTGAAACTATTCCCAAACTAAAATCTATCAGAAAATAAACTTTAGGACATTATCTCCTTTATACAGGATCAAAGTTTAAAATTGGAGTAAAATATAATTAATGTTACTCACCCAAACAAGTTTATTAAATATCAATGACCCTCCAATCCAATTCAAACATACTATTTACGGTCTCGGGGAGAGTGGGAATAGCTTTCAATTATTGAGTCCGAGGTTCAATCTCTGCACGCTCTTACATATAATTATGGTTTCCTAAATTTCTCGAGGAAAGTTTAACAAGATTTCTTGATATTTACTACCCATGTTATCTTACTTTAGATAATATAATCAAGTGTATTTTAGTATTGCCTCTATTTAACTCCCTCATGCTCAGGGTCACCCTTAGAGGTGTGCAAACAGTGAGGACGCAAAGGGCCTCGTGATTTTGGGGGCCCCATGTTTTCTTAGCTGATAGAGTGGATAAAACAAGTTGGGGTGGGACATATTTACTTGCGCACTCATATAGTAGCCTCCCTGTATAGACGATCAAGAACATATTGTCAGAGTGTAAAAACAAATAAAAACATAGTCATGTGATTCGATCTCTTGAATGAGTGAAGTTACTTCTCAGTTTTAACTCCACCGTTTTGCATGTATCTGTATGTGGTGGAAATGTCTCACAGTAGCTTTTGAATGCACTAACTGATTTAATTCAAGCCTTTATAAAGATCATGTTTTTTGGGGAATAAAATTGAACCAAGGGTTGGGAATATATAAATCCTTATATGTATAAAAACACGGTTTCTAGCACTAATTATTACATTTATTTACCATTTAGAGCATTTTCTGATAGCTTATATGGCTGATAATTGATATATTGATGCAAACTACTGTAATAACACTAAGCAAAAATTAATATTTTTTTAGAGGGAAGAGTGGGTAATAAGACAGGTAATTGGGGGTCCAGCACACAAAGTTTGGCCCGGGCATGACATCTTCGAAGGGCAGCCTTGCTTATCCTGTTCCTTTGGGTAAAGTAGAGTGAAACACTGGTAGCCAATATTGGTTGTATTAATTATCCTCAAGACGTTCCTTTAGATGAGGTAAAATGAGATTGGATATTAATAGAGGACTAATGGGATAGTGGAGATCTGTTAGGATTGAATTTAAGGGAGGACTTTTGGGCTAGGGGAGACACGTTAGTATTTGAAGTCAAGAGGGGACTATTGGGCTAGGGTAGATATGTTAGAATTTGAAGTCAAGAGAAGACTATTGGGCTAGGGGAGATATGTTAGAATTTGAAGTCAAGAGGCAACTATTGGGCTAGGGTAGATATGTTAGCGTTGAAGTCAAGGGGGGACTAACGGGATAGGAGAGCTCCGTTAGGATTGGACATTAAAAATTACTTATATACTACTGTAGAAGCGTTGCTTAGGCATCATTTTACTATCCAAAATTTCCATAGAAGATATATAAACTATTTTTAAAGTTAGTACGGGGAACGTTAGTAACTTGTAAACATATTAGGACTTAAATATTTTATGAAGGCTGATTAATTAATTAATTGCCAATTTTCCCTAAAGTTTAAAAAAAGCATTCCATTTTTGGTTCAATTATCTTTTCTATAAATAATGTCGATTTAGTGCAACTTGAAGTAAAAATATAAAACATATACCTACAATAATATATAGAGTAATCTTTATAATTTCAGCCGGAAGCATTTCAAAAACAATTTCACCTAATTAATGAAAAGCATATCTATATTTATTAATATTAATATTTTTTTATTTACGTACAAATATGGTAGTTTTATATCTAGGCCCTAAGCAAATATATATATTAGATGAATAATAAATAAACATAATCTCAAAGCCATTAGTTTAAATAATTTTGGACACGTTTGGATATAAATCAAATGGTATTGCTTCGCTTAAAAATATACTTCCTTAGCCCAAATATGCATGCGTGCAAACACATTATTAAAATAAAATATATGGTAACTTAAATCAACAAAATGTAATTAGATGTTATTTAAAAATACCTTTATTATCAGCAATCTTTAAATACGTTGGCTAAACTAAATTATCAAAAAGATCCACATCAAAATAGTGTGCATGCATTTATTCATGATTATATTGATACAAGTTTGGTGATTATTAAGTTAAGTAATATTCAAATATTAGTCTACATTACTTGCATATATTTTTTCCATACATTGTAGAGCCCACTGCTTTAAAATGCTGGTAAAGTCGATTGAGAATGTGGTTTCTTTATCCTGTTCTCTAGTTTAAGTCACATTAAAAATCTTTATTGATGGCATTATACTTTAAAAGTGAAAATACATATTTAATATTTTATAATAGTAAAAATAAATGTATTTATTTGAAACAATCTGTTTAATAAGCTGTGCTTTTTTTTTAACGTGGTAGAACTAATGCCCTTCTATAAGAGGCCTCCCACCCTCCCTCTAAATATAGAGGGTTTTTTCCTTGAACATAATTCGAGCTCTCTAAGCTCATTCGGTGAAGATTTGCACAGATCTCTAAGATTGACAAGATCAATTCCAGGCTATCACAAAATATAGCACTGTAAGATTGGGTTTGTCCTGAGTTAATAGTCTGGTCGCTTTGTTTTTCTTAAAACTAAGTTTGTAGCTAACCGCTAATAGCAGGAACACTTGCAAAGCGTACAGCAATGTTATCACAAGCGCTAACTAATGGAAACAAACCAGCAAATCTCATCCAGTCGTGCCGTTGCCCAGAGAAGTAGGAGCTCACTCAATGCTACATAAACAGTTAGCATTAGTTAGCTTCCTGACCTCTTTTCCACCATGCATATCCTCAAGATGGGTCTCAATGAACTGATTGAGTACACTCATTTGAATAATATTTGTTGTGTATTACTGTTGTTAACATGAACTAGGGCAACCATAGTATATATACAAACTAAGTCAGTTTATAAAAGCAGTATTCAAAAGAAACAGTCTCTACTATTTTAATGTTTGATATTTAGAAAGTTTAACAAATACAACATTTTTTACTTAAGGTGAGATATAAGGGTGCGCGGACGGAGGAAGGCCATTGTTTTTGGAGTTTTTTTTATAGAAACAATTTTTTTGGTCAAAATAAAGCAAATAATTATATAGTAGAAATATAGAGTTTAAATTTATACATATTGTGATGTCAACAGTTCTTGAACATCTGTCAAAAAAGTCCTGGAATTTAATGACAAATTTGTCCCTTCATTTAATAAGTTTGTTATCTAATGCCATTATGCTCATGACATATTCAACAATTGTTGATATCACCATGTGAAGAAAATTAAACTTTATGTTTTTACTGGAGCCAAATAATTTTGCGAAAAAAAATGCAAAAGCAATGGCCTTTTCTTAAGCCTATTCCGTCCCACTTTAAAGGGCCATAAAAGGGAGAATATTTCCAGTGGAATTTTATTTTCGACACAAAATATATAGAAGTCTACGAGGGTGTAACCTATTATATTCAGAGTAAAAGTTTGGTTTAGCAGCTGTTGTTTGTGGATATATTGAACATTATAAAAAAGAAACATTCTTATGATCATTTTCAAATCACTGTGGAATTATATATTTTTTGATAAACTATTATTATTTTATCATCCACTAGCATATTTATTAATTATTTATTACTTGGTGTTCTGTTTTATGACTGGTTCATTCCTTTTGTCAGTTAATTTAGACCGCCAATGACCTTTATCCCCTGGCCCCTCCTTGAGCTCCCAGAATTTTATTCTTTCCTTCAAGTCATCCAATATTTGAATCCTCCTTCTTCCTAAGCTCCTCTTTCTCTCAACCTTTCCTTGAATGATGTCGTGCAGAAGAGTAATGTATTATAGAAGATTGATGATTAAGGATGACTATTATTCAAATTAGTTTAAATTCTATATAAAAGAAAGCATTATAGGCCACCGGTGTTGAATTAAGTTATTTCTTATAGTTGCAAATTATAAAATAAAACAGTCAAGTATCTTGTGGAAATACAATCAACATCTAGAGTCTTAAAGGTTCATACAATTTATAATACAGAATACATATTTGTAACTATCATATTTATAAGATATTGCTAGATGATTGACACTAAGAATCTACTATTTTGGAGATCTGTTATTGATCCCAGATTTCAATTTTTAAATTTAAATTTGAATTAAAATTTTTGTATTTATCTTGGTTTGAGGATAAATAAGTGATATTTCTTAAAATGATTCCTCCAACCCACACGTTCTCAGGCAGCAACTGCAGACCAACTATTAGGCATTATTCTCCCGGAAACAATGCTGAGTTTCTTCAGACCTAATTTGCAGACCTCTGAAAGCGATATGGACTATTTTCAGTACGGCATACAAACCTCGTGGATATTAAGAGGTATTTTTCACATTGTAAGAGTGTTTTTTTTGTGTTTTTTTTTATCAATGACTGCTTTTGGTTATAAAACTGATTCCATTGAAATTATTTAATTTACAAAAAACTTGGTTAAAATTTTTTTAATGTTTAATTTCCCATTATTTCAAATAAACTTAAAATATTTTATAATTTGTTTGTTCCAGAAGGCTATAATATTAATAAAATATGATTAATAAATTTGATTAGAAATACTGTATTTCATTAAAGGTATTTAGCGTGCACTTTCTGAACCAAACTGAATATTTAATATATAATATTAATTACAAATGTAGTTTATTAGGTAGCTACAACTAAGCTAAGTATACTAACGGAATTACGCATCTAAAACCAATATTAACAAATGACTATAAATAAGTAAATATAATATAAAGGTAAGTAGGCTTATTATAGTCCTTTATAGCCTTACCGTGTTTTATATGAGATGGCAAACTATTAACAAGAATTTAAGATCCCATGTCAATAATTTTCACAATACAATAGGTTAATAATATACATGCTATTAGAATTTAATGAACTAGCCAATATTTGTTATTAAAAAACACTTATCGAGTTAATTCCAAATCAACTACACGCAAAAGTAAGGGATGGCTCATTCAAATATTCAAATCCTAGAATCCTGAAGGACTTTTTAGATTCATGGAATCAACAAATTTAAGAATCAAAATTAGAAAACAAAAAATATTTCCAAAAAGCATTACTCTTTCAATATATTGGATTACCGTTTACAAGGGGGTTGGGAGGAGCAGGAGGTTGAATTTAGCTCAGTTGCATCGAGTTCCACCCCCTACCCCCAATGTGGTTGTTATCCATTCTACCTCCATGTAAATGCTGGTACACTTCTTTTAAATACTTCCTTCCACCTACTTTTAGTATTAAAAATATTATATTCTTTCATTACCCATTCAACAGTTTTATTTCATAGTTTATCCGTAGACAAAATACTGCCACCTTGATCTCACTGGTTTATGCGTCATGACCAACCACTTCATTGACCGAATGGCTTAAGACGTCACTATCGTGTTTGACTAGCCTACTGATGAGAGGGATATTGGGGCTAGAGTTCCGGTTGGGTCGACTGAGGTTGTTTTTTCCCTAAACAGTTTCCTATTTTCCTTCAACGAAAATACGGGTATATTACGTCTAAAATGTTTCCTTCCTCATCTCTACCTCATTAGAGTAATGGTCATACATGCGTATGGCCTGAACAGGTAATAAGACGGGGTGATAAAAAAAACCCATCAAAACAGCTCTTAGCTCCTTGGTGGTGACCTGGTGGTCTAGGGGTAAGGTGTTGGACCTCTGTGCTGAGGGTCCGGGGTTCAATCCTCGGTCCCGGCACAGATTTATCTGATTGCCAAACCCTTCCTTCACCTCTGACAAGACATCTTGTGAATGTGGGGAATGCCAGGCCTCCACTGTGGTTCAGATTCCACGTTAAACTGTAGGTCCTTCATTTCATCTCACAATCACCCTCCTACCATTACACATTAGCGTAAGTGCGTATAACCCGAACGGGTAGTAAGACGCGGTGCTAATAATAATAGTAGCTCCTTGGTATTTACAGTAAATGGTAAATTGTCTCGCAAGGGAATCCCTTATGCTCATTCAGTATCCACCCGAAGCTACTCGATGTGAGATTGACAAATGGTGTTTGTGATCTCGGGCTGGGTCAACAACTAGCCCCCTCGAAGTTTCAATCATGATGGAGTGAAATTTCATCCTACTACGTGTGTATCATACCGATTAGGAAGGGAAGCCCAGTTGAACTGCACGTGTGATACCATAAGAATGGTCTATCTTTGCCGCATGGACATATGTTTAAAATTTTCAGTGGCCACAAATGTATTAGCATTAAAATAAAATAAAATAAAATTGATCATCTTAGTTGAACAAATTTTCGTGGTTTGTAATTTTAGCAAGAATTAGGAACTGGTAATAAAAGGAGTAGGGTCGACCGGGCTACTAAGTCTGGGTGACTAAGCTAAACATTCGCCATGGTTCAATATTTAACAGTTCTAGTTAGCACTGCGTCTTACTACCCACTCGCGCTATTACGCTTAAGTACTAATTACGCTAGTGGGTTAGGAATGGGAAAGGTTCTTTTTAGAGGAAGTGAACCCACATTTGCGGGGGAAGAAAGTGGAAAACTATTTAGTAAAAACCCCTAGTTCACCCAACCGAGATTCGACCCTTGATCTTCCCATCCTAGACAGTCTAGCTCAACACGAAAATAGCGCGTTAGCTAACTACGCCGTCGAGGCGGGTTTTAACAGTGTTGCTTCACAACATACAAAGGTAGTCACGTTTCCCCATCGTAATGTGTGATGCCAAGTCGATAGTGGGGAACTGCCTATCCCAGGCCCGAATTAACACTTTTGGGGGCCCTGTACCAATTGAAACTTGGGGCCCTTAGAAGGTAGTTCCCCAATGAATGAGTATGAATCTTACATAAAACGCATCACACATGGATAATTTTATTTAAAGAAAAATTTTTTTTGCAAACGTTTAGCAATCATGGCGAGTACCGTGAGTTTTGTTATTAACATATTAATTATTATAGTAACTATTATATTATGAGTAGATTATAGTACTGTAAATTAATAGCTAATACTATAATGATACTGGACATTATAATTATAAACTATATCAGTGTACTTGCATTTTATGTAGTCCGTCGTCTGCACATAAAATAATAATAGTATTAATATAGTAAAAAGTATTTTTTTATTAAAAATATTTTTGCGTTTCTCTCACGTCACTAGTTAACTCTTCAATATTAATAATTTTATTATTTCACCTCAGAAATTATTGTCAATAAAAAATTAATGCTCATTTTTCTGTCAAAAGCCAACGGTACCGTCTGCAGATATGTAGTATTTCAGGTTTGCCAAAAAAAAAGGTTGCGTCAATTTCTAAGCACGGACTGTCAGCCTCCACCTCATACCAGGCTACCAGCGCCCTTCGATTAGGGAATTTCCAGATTAGTTTGCGATAAATATTAAGAAAAAACATTTAAAATATTGAAACCTAATATTATCACAAAATAAATATGACAAGTGAAAGTGATTGATCTGCCATTTGGATGAGGGCCCCTAATCTCGGGGGCCCCTGTGCGTGGAGCACTTGGAACAGGTCTTAATCCGTGCCTGGTCTATCCTATCCATCCCCTTTAAACCTGTGAGGTGTTTCTTATGGCTCAAAGTCTGACTAAAGGTATTAGATATCTTTGTTGTATCCTAGGTGCTACAGTATGAATCAAGTTTTCAACGGGTTCGTCTTGTTTGATAAATATTTTATTTACGGGTCTGTTACTGGGTTCAGTTAGTAGATCATTCTCTTTTTCAGTTGTATTCTTTGTTTTACACAGCGTCTCATTTTTCCTTTGGGCTATACATATATATACTGTCTGTGATATATGATATGTAATATATATAAATATTAATAATTATGATAATGTAGGGAAAATGATCAAGGTAGAATTTAGTGGTGAGCCATTCAAGTAAAAACATCCTCAGTTCACCCGAGTGGGATTCGAACTCCGATCTCCACGTTATCGCCAGTCAAGTCTATTTCGTGTTGAGCTATACTGCCGAGGATGGGGAGATCGAGGTT
This sequence comes from Timema monikensis, assembly GCA_902151445.1. Lineage (NCBI taxonomy): Eukaryota > Metazoa > Arthropoda > Insecta > Phasmatodea > Timematidae > Timema > Timema monikensis. The sequence continues at coordinate 163,903 of CABFVZ010001444.1, forward strand.
CGAATCTTGCTTGGGTGAACTGGGGGTGGTTTATCCTAAATTGTTTTCCACTCTCTCTCCATGCGAATGCGGGTTCACGTCCACTACATTCGACCTTTTCAATTCCTAGCCCATTAGCGTAATTAGTACTCAAGGGTATAAAGCAAACGGGTAGTAAGATGTGGTGCTAAATAAATATTGACATTAGAAGTGGGTAAATTATTTGATGATTTAATATAGAAAAATAGGTGACCTGGTGGTCTAGGTGTAAGGTGTCAGACTTCTGTGCTGGCGGCCGGGGTTCAATCCTCGGTCCCGGCAAAGATTTATCTGATTGCCAAACCCTTCCTTCACCTCTCACAAGACATCTTGTGAATGTGGGGAATGCCAGGCCTCCACCGTGGTTCGGATTCCACGTTAAACTGTAGGCCCTCCATTTCATCTCACAATCACCCTACCATTACACATTAGCGTAAGTGCGTATAACCCGAACGGGTAGTAAGACGCGGTGCTAATAATAATAATAATAATAATAATAATAATAATAATAATAATAATAATAATATAGAAAATATATATTTAACATTGTGTTAGTAGTCAGTTTAGGGGGTAAAGCTTTATTTCAAATTTCAACAAACATGCGTTACCAGATTAATACATTCCAGCTGGCTTTATGCCTTTAAAAATATGTGTATTTTAAAATTAATCTATTCTCTGTGAATGTTTTCCTCGCGTTTTAATTTTAATGGACCAACATAGGAAGGGATTTTCCAACCCAATGGGTGAACATCATCCGCTATAGTACTTTTATTTTTAATATCTGTTACGCAATCTAGTAGCTGAGAGGCTGACAATCATTCTATTCAACACAATATATAATAGAATAGGAAGAATGATCCATGATTTGTTAATTATTGACAATTATTTGCAGTTTAACTTTTATATGTGTTTATAATTATTTTATAGTAAACATTCTTTCTTTTTCCCTTTCTTTTCTGGGAACTGAAGGAAGAGGGAGAAGATAGGGTGCGTTGGGGGTTTAAGTTCACTGACAAAACGAATGGATCTGTCGTAAGATAGAATACATAATAGTAATAATAATAATTATATTAATAAACATTATTGAATACTAGAAAATCAAGTGTTTGTTTGTCACGTTTTTAATTCAAATACCTAGATTAGCTAACTTATTTTTTTACCATCTTATTAAAATAACAGTTACTTTATTAAATCGTAAGTTTAATTCAATTAACTAATTTTACCATTTGAATTTCGATATATATGTGTGTTAAATGGGAATACTTTGGTCCTACTAATTTTACTTCTTTGTGACTTCTCAATACAAAAATCTTAGCGCAATTAATCGTGTTTCATACACAGATTTTCTATTCAGAATGAAGCCGTAATCGAGAGTTTCTCTTCTCTGATTCCCTTCCGTTGGGACAAATTAAATCCTTTACAATAAAATACTTTTTTTTTCATTTCCCCGCTTTCCCCTACCATTGGAGCCCTCCCCACTCCCACTGCTGCTTTATAGCATTAAATCTCCGAACCAACTAGATCACGCGTGTACGAGCAAAAATAGTCGATACGGATTCGCTTCTGGAATTTCAAAATGTAGCTAGCTCTTTTACCACATAAAACTAGCTACAGCTGTGTATTTTACCCTACCAAATAGAATATATAGATATGAAATAAGAAAAAAAAAAAATTTGCCTTCGTTTTACAAATTCACAAAGTTGTTCTAAGCTTTCATTGTCGGTATCTATTTTGTTGTGTGGAAAATTCTCTTTGGCATTCCGTAGCTTATCCTGTTTCTGCAACCCGCATATAAAGTTTAAATGGAATATGCTAAATTTGATCGTAACTTAAACTACGTTAATACATTTTACAGTCCCGGAGGTACATGAGTCACCTTTGTGAATTAAATACATGTATCAGCTTTTATTTTAAAACATATAATTCAAGGTTTTATAATTAGCTCTTAGCAAACGTGGGGGCCATTGGCAAACTTCGTTCACTGGGCTCCCGGTTACCTGTCTTTCTAAAGAAAACTAATTAAAAAACTTAATTTTTGCTTAGTGTTATTACAGTAGTTTGCACCTATAATTTTCAGCCGTATTGGGTATCAGAAAATGCCCTAAAATGTAAATAAATATAATAATTAATATTAGAAGTGGTGTTTTTATACATATAAGGGTTGATTTATCCCCAACTCTTAGTTAGATTATCTTCCCCAACGACATTGATCTGTAAATATATTACAAATAGCATTTGTGCCAAGTTAGAATTAAATCGGTTTATGCGTTCACAATCTTTCGTGATACATATCCACCACAGACAGACAAATGCAAATCAGTGGAGATAAAACGGGGAACTCGCTTCACTCTTACAATATTGCTATTTTTATTTGTTTTTACACTCTTGACAATATTTGCTTACTATACTAGCATGCAAGCAAAAATTTCTGACTCCAACTTGTTCCCCCCCCCCACCCCCCTTTTTGTCACCGAAAACCGCGTCCAGACTAGAACATAACAACGAACACAAACATGTTCGCGACAAGTGGGGATGTTTTTCCGAACAGAACATTGTAACAACATTTGTTCGTTGTTCTGTTCGGCCCCAATTCACCAGTTGTCGGTTTATTCCCGTCGGATCCAAGGATGTTCGTGTTCGGTTCTATTCTAGTCTGAACACCTCCGTGAACATTTCACCGAACATCCTGTCATTGGTAAGATGATGGCGGAGTTGCACGTGTGTTTTGGTTTTTGTAAGTAAGCTTGCATATATATTTTGGCCAGTGTATTTATTTGTGTGTGTTGAATTAATAATAATAATAATAATAATAATAATAAATATAGGTGACCTGGTGGTCTAGGGGTAAGGTATCAGACTTCTGTGTTGGGGGTCCAGGGTTCAATCTTCGGTCCATTCAGAGATTTATCTGATTGCCAAACCCTTCCTTCACCTCTGACAAGACATGTATTAATCACAACTTGTAAATGTGGGGAATGCCAGGTCTCCACCATGGTTCGGATCCCACGTTAAACTGTAGGTCCTCCATTTCATCTCACAATCACCCTACCATTACACATTAGCATAAGTGCATATAGCCCGAACGGGTAGTAAGACGTGGTGCTAATAGTAGTAATAATAATCTCCTTTATTTTAACAGATTGTAGAATAATGGAGTGGCTGAAAGAAGATCAAATTAAGCTCATATATCTCTATAGGCCACACCAGGTAGTCTGGAATCCTAAATATCCCGTTCACTGAAGTACAATTAAAAAAAAACAGGATGCGCGGGAGAAGATTGGTTTCGTGATGTACGTACAAGAATGTGCCAAAAAGCTCGACCCGCTGTATAAATTTCTACTTTGGTTTAATCTTGCCATCCACGATCGGAGTGATTTTGATCCTTTTTTTTTTTTACTTTGGTAGTAATGAAAACATATATATTCTGATATTGCTACTTGTACACTCGTACTAATCGTACCACCGGTATCGAAACACAATTGAGCTAGAGGAAAACAATTAATTTACCATCTATGGGAACACGTTGCGAACATGTTCGTAAACATGTTAAGTTCATGTATGGACACTCCGAACAGAACAACGGACATGTTCGGGGAAATGTTCGTATTCGTTGTTCTGGTCTAGTCTGGACCCAGCTTAAGCAAAAGCGAGGCCCCCCAAAATTGCATTTATTTGTGGTTAATAAGCTAGCACAACATAGAACATAGAACATAGTTAACATACTCCGTATCCGTAAAGTCCTTCGTCCGTTGTCAATACTCGCACAGTAACATATTAATGTGTATTCAGATTCCCAATACGTAGAGTCCATAAATAACACTGGTTTACATAATAAACCAGCTTTTCTCTATCATGCGGGTATTTTTAGACCAAATCTGAACAAAATGTATATTTACGTACATTTATAACGTTATTAATATTATCTAAAAAGTGACAGTTGACAAATTTTTGTTGTTGCTTATTTAGCATCTGGAATATCCTTCTTAAGTGTCCAGTAATAGTCTACGAGCATAATAGAACTCCACTTTCCCTAGTACCTCTTTTCCATGATCAAAATGTCTTGGTGGTATTGTTCATCATGTTTGTCGCTAATGGTATAGATATTCTCGGGGAAGAAATACAAATGAGGGTCAAATAAATAAATTTTAAGCCATATATATCCCACCACATATATTTAAATGAATGTAATAGTTCACCCACAATGTCATGGTAGTTCTGTGATTTAATCATTTCCCAAAAACTTTTTTGTAAAACTTATGAACGATCTTCACGCTATTTTTCCAACTTGGCTTAATGTATCTTTGCATTTTCCATTTTGAATCAAACCTCTTATTTGAGAGTCCACAAAAATGCCTTCTTTAATTATATCATCACTTATTTGAGGAAACTTTAACTTCAAATAAGCAAACCCAACACCATTTTTAATCCATGGACTTAACAAAGTTTTAAAAAAACCTTATTTTAAATTAAGTGGCGGTAAAAACATATTTGCAGGGTATATTAATGGAGGGAGTGGGGATGTAACATTTTTTCTGAATATTGTAGCAATAAAATAAATTATTTTCTTAATAATAATTTTTTTTTAACTCATCCCGATGTTTAAGGAAAAAACACACTTTAGTGTCTCACTGAAGTAGATTCAATCCCTTCAGTCTATACCCCAGGAGTTCGGCCTGTTCTTTTGGAAAAATTCAAATCCCTGACAAGGTCGATTAAACCACCTTTGGTTAACAAATATAGTTCTAAAGAAGAAGTACTTGCTTCATAAGTAGAGTCTTGTTGCTCCTCATGTTTAATTAGGTTAGCCGCATCCTTTTCCAAGTATTCATTTTCTACATTTACGTTTCTTGGAGGATGTGGTACAGATAAGTTCTCACTGTACTAACTGTTCTGATAGCAGATGGCAATTTTTTTTATATATCACTGTATGTTTGGATTTTCTGTTATTTTTTATGTTTATCAAAAAAATTAACAGTTTAATGAATAATCGCAGGGTTCCCTCCAAACCATTGGAACTGCAGATAACATATGTCGGGAACCTTTTACTCATTCTGTCAGAAGCTTAACGCAGGTCAAACAGCAAATATTAGGGGCCCAGTTCTTATCTTAGCCCCATACTTTACAGCCAAAATGTAGCTCATAGCATTGTTTTAAACTAATGGAGTGAAATTTCACCGTTGAGCTTTAAATATGAATCCCCCCCCACACACACAACAGAACGTATCTGGATGATTTAAACAGTTCCTCGGCATAACGACACAGTACCAACCTCAACACAGTTGTAAAATAATATAACCACTAGACAAAAGAGAACTCAAACTCTCAATGTGAACACAGTGAATCTCAGTCTGTCTGGCATCTGCCTGTATGTACTAAACAAATATAAATTTTTATCTTTGTGTGTATCTATATCCAGGTAAAATCACATAGCCAATTTTGAAGAAATAATTAAAATAGTTCAATATATTTGTAAGTAAAAATCTTCATCACAGAAAAACTGTCGTTGATAGAAAATAATTATGATTGCATATTTTAATTCGGTGTTAAAACTTATGTTAGAAACATCTTCATTGTTCCATGTGTCAAAATTGTGTTGGCCAGTGAAATGAATAAACTTTTACTTTCTAAGGTAGTTACCCAGGATAAATAAATGGCAAACAAATAATTGAGTATAAGTTTCAATGACAAATGAGGACTCTAGATAATTATATATACATATACATATAGGGTCCTTGGAAAAGGTGTTGGAATACATAATTAAATGTCTTCAGAAATGTTTGACTGATTTATGTGACTTTTGCTGTGAGCGGTGTTGCAATATTACAAGTTATTACCATGTTCAATTATTTCAATTCATTTATTTCAATTATTATATATTCTTTATTTCAAAAAATATTTAATTATGAAATCGTGGACGGCTTTTTTCAAACAACTTTCCCAAACTGTCGAGCAAACGGTTCGATAAGTAAGATGGAATCAGGTCCAGGTCCTTACCCATTTTGTGAAATAAGAGGACGTTGGCGTGCTTCCAGAGTTCAGTGACGTGACTTAGGATCAGAATGGCGTTGACTGACTCCACGAGGAAGTTAATAACCTCCAAGGGCAACTTTCTGAGGACCAGGTTACTGATTCCGTCCGGTCCGGAGGCTTTGTTTAATCTTAAAGTGGCTAAAGCCCACGACATTTCTGTTGCGTTTTGTGGGTTTGGGTTCATCTAAAGATCGATCAGAGACCGCACTGATGACCCCCTCTACGTGTGCAATGTGCACAGAGTCTGACGGGTCATCAGTTAGTACAAATTGCGCCTCTAAATCCTCAGCGAGGGCTTTCTCTTGGTTGGAGTTAGCCACTCCGTTCCATCCGCATCAGCGGCCTTGGTGCGTGAACCTGCATCAAATTCTTGGCCATACCCCACAAGGACCTGTCCTGTAAGCAGAGGCTCTAAATCTTGTCCTCCTAGACGACGTTACAGCTCAGTCAAGTAACTAGCCTCAAAACTTCGTGAAGCTGGTCGCTGGTTCGATTAGCAGGTAGGCCCACTAGCGGCAGTTCTCCAAACTGTGGTCTCGTGGCTCAGTTTGCCTGTGTGTATTCATGCGGTCGGTTGTGTATGGCTTTGGTGCAATTGCAGGTATTATGAATTGACAGCCACAAGTAGGGTGAAATGGGAAAGTTTAGATGAGTTGAGTTTTATACCCGCTAATTTTGTCGATGTTTTATAGTAATAAGTTCTTGTAGCTAAGCATGATGCTACAATTTGATTTGTGCTCTACACTAAAAAGGCTTATACTACAGTTTGGATTATTATTTATCAGATTTTAATTACTTATTATTCATCATGTCCTCCTTATTTCTCCATCAAATATAGTAGCCCTACACTTAAGGAGTCGGTCTACCAGAACATTGCATATGACCAGAAACCTTGCGTGTTTATGAAGGAAGCTAGCAAAATATGGTTCACGCATAAATGGAGGGGATATTTATCGATAAACCTTTATAGGATTAAAAACCTCAAACTTTTCAGTTTATAATTATTTTCAATAAGAATGAAAAGGTGAAACCATGCCCTTTTCAATGACGTTTCACACGATATGATATTGCAGCTCTGGAATCAAAGTAAATGTTTAGAAAATTATATATGGCCTTCCTTAGACAATTAGAGTAATTTTTTACATGATCAGAAGATAAATAATAGGATAGTTAAGATAGCTTGGCTTTAAAGCTCCAAACTTTTTTTTCCTTAATAAATACTGGGTTGTGATGATGTTTTCATTCCAATAGGGTGCATCCTTAGCTTGAAACTTACTGTACAATTTGGGGCTGACAGAAAATCTTTACATGAAAAAGCCACCTGTTGGTAATAAACCCGATCCCTTGAATTAAATTCAAGAATACTAACTATGCAACAACTCGTTCTGCTACTGTCAAGAGCTTATTATAAAAATAACTGGGAATGGAGGTCACTAAAAGTCAATCAAGAGATCCACGTGGACGAGATTAAGGTCAAATATTGAACAAGGCATTCAAACTACGGACGCAGGAAATCACTAAGAAGAGCGGTGAAGGGAGAAATTGGAAAGGACAATATAGAGAAGAGGGGAAAAGTTAAAAGACACTAGATAAGATCAAAAGTTATCATCAAACTCTACACTTCACAGAACATCCTCTGAAAAATATTATTAGTTGTTGAAAATTGTTTCCAAGGCTGATTTAATTATAATAGGTTTCTTTTATTTTGTTTTAAAAAAATGTACGAGTATGTATGTATAGAAAAGCATTATATAAATGGAGTTAAGTATAAAGGATAGTTCTGGTTTTAAGACCCAGAGCAAAACTAAAATAAAGTTTAGTGGAGAAAAAAAAAAGATATTTTAAAGAAAACGTGATTCTGTTTAAAGACTGTTTTTGACACCAGCTTTCTCCATTAGTAGTATTATTATTATTGTATTATTGGTGTTGTTATATAACTTCATCTTATAGTCTCAAAACTACAATAATACCATTTCTGGCATTTTATTTTAATATGTGTTTTTAAAAGGAATGCTTCTTCAGCCAGACATTATCTACTAAACACTTGAAATATAACTAAGTGCTAACTTGGAGTAATTCGTACCTTACCTCAATTCCCACGCGATGTCTGAATAATCAACCTTTATGGGATTCGAACTTGTCCTTCACATATGGTTGACAGTATCTGAAGCATATCTAAATAATGATGTGTATTTACCTTTATTGAACAATATCTGGTTATAGCTCAATTATCATTTCCCCATATTATGATCTAAATTGTTTTACTTTGGATAGTTGAGCACCTTGGACGACACAAAGCAATGTTAGCCTGAAAGGATACTATGAGACAGCCCTTAAGGTGGAGTGCTAGTGAGCGCGAGTTTAGTACATTAATTTGGCAGTTTTTATAGCACAAACATTTTTTGGCCAAAATAAATCAAATATTTCTATAGAATCATAGAGCATAGTTTTCTGCACATGCTAATCTCAACAGTTGTTACATATCTGTCATGAGCATGGCGGCATTTGGTGACAAACTTTTTAAATAAAGAGAAAAAGTTTGTCACCAAATGCCACCATGCTCATGACAGATATTCAACAACTGTTGAGATTAGCATATGCAGAAAACAAAACTCTATGTTTCTATGGAAGAAATATTTGATTTATTTTGGCCAAAAGATGTTTGTGATATAAAAACTGCAAAAATACTGCCCTAAACTCACGCTCACTAGCACTCCACCTTAAGGAAACCAATTAGTGCAGCCAGTCTGATATCACATCCGGCCTCCAAGCCAAGAACTAGAAACCTTGGGGTCATCACTTATTAATGTGGACCTTTAATTTGATAGATGACTTAACATAACGATCGCATTAGTATTTTTCTGTGGACGTAGGAAGAGAGAGAAAAATAAGTTCCGATATCACTCTTTGTGGCTTACCCCACATTTCTCCAATTAAGTCACCTTCAGGTTCCCGTTGCTAATTGATATCACTAATTATGAAAGAGGTTTCCCTTGTGAGCTTGAAACTGGCCTTCGAATTCCCTATCATCTTCAAAATATCTCACTTGATATCTTTGACTATTCCCGGGGAAGGTGAAAATTGTATACTTCCACGAGAAGTTACGATTAGTTTGATTCTAGAGAGGAGAGGGTAGAGGCCTAAGAGTATTTTTGGTTTCTTTTGTTTTGAGCATGAAAATATAAATATATTTATTGATTCTTTATTAAATTTTGCAAGTATTTCAAATTGATAAGGGAGGCAGACAATATATCTAATAAAAAACTGATTTACACCCCCNCCCTCACCTATATGTTATTCTCCGGGCTACACGAGTTTTAGTTATGTTAATGGGGTAGGGACTTTAAATTTCAAAATTATCATAAATGTGAGTGGAAAGAGATTTGAACCTCAAACTGTCCTTCCAGAATCGAAGAGCTTAACATTTAATACAAACCCGCCTTTGTGGCGTAGTTGGCTAACGCGCTTGTCGTGTTGAGCTCAACCGCCGAGGACGGGGAGATCGAGGTTCAAATCTCGGTCGGGTGAACTGGGGGCGGTTTTTCTAAATGGTTTTCTACTCTCCCTCCACGCAAATGCGAGTTCACTTCCTCTAATTCAACCTTCCCAATTCCCAATCCATTAGCGTAATTAGTACTTTAAGCGTATAACCCGAACGGGTAGTAAGACGCGGTGCTAAATAATTATAATTTAATACAAGGTTCAAACAAGGTGGTTCTCATTTAGTGATTAATTACCATTCCGCATGATCATTTTATCAACAATGGGTATAAATGTTTGAAAAAATAAATTATACTTTAATTTGTATTTGTAAAATCTCCTTAATGTTAATGTTAGTTAGATAAGTAGTTTACGCCTTGGGATTATCTTATCATAGAAAATAATGTTATGCTTCTTTAGATACAAAGTAATACTCTGAAAGCAAAGGATAATTTATGTTTGGTGCATAAAACAATACATTTAAACTGTATATAACTTTTAATAGTGACATTCGGACAGTTTCAAGATATATCTTTTAACATGGGCATGCTGTCTGTCAGTTTCATGAAATCACTTTTAGCAGGAGCATGCTGTCAATTTCATGAAATCACTTTTAGCAGGGGCATGCTGTCAATTTCATGAAATCACTTTTAGCAGGGGCATGCTGGCAGTTTTAGGAAATCACTTCTAGCAGGGACATTCTGGCAATTTCCGGATATCACTTTTAATATGGACATGCTAACAGTTTCCATGCATCCCTTTTATCAGGCAGTTTCAGGATATCACTTTTAGTAGGGATATGCTAACATTTTCCATGCATCACTTTTATCAGGCCTATTCTTGCAGTTTCAGGATATCACTTTTTGTAGGGATATTCTGACAGTTTCCGTTTATCACTTTTAGGAGGAACACGCTGTTAGTTTCAAAAAATAACACCCTCGCTTATAGACTGTATATGAAATGGTTTGTGCGAGGCGGCTCTTTTAAACAACCGAGCACAAAGGAAATATTAATTAGTTTCTATAGATAATCCCAGCTTGCACTCACACTAACTGTACCAAGATATTATCCTGAATCTTAGACAATATATTTAAATTCATGTTGAAAATATACTATTGACAAAATATGATAATTTAAATCTAACAGCTTTAAAAATGGTCACCATATGTTAAAAGTGGCAACTTTTTATCACACTTCTTTAAATACAAATACACTTAGTAACATGAGAGTGTCAACTGTCAGGAAAAGATGAGTAGTTTGCCCAAATATAGTTTTATTGTTTAATATTAAATATCGTTAAGCTTTTGTTATATATTTATTTGTATCCTCTGAAATTCTTCCATTCTTCCATTCTTTGTTATTTCTCTGTAACCTTATTTCCTATTGCTTGTTGAATCTTTTCACTCAGTTTCTTTCACTAAATATTTTCTTTGTCACTAATACATTTTTGTTGTAGGTCAATTCACCGAAAAAACCCTTAATGATCCAGAATTTATCATTATATGTTTGTTATGGATATTTCTATCGAATAAGAAGTTTTTTTGGCACCGCGTTTTACTACCCATTCGGATTATACGCTAGTAAGAAGTAAAATAATAATTATTTTTCTAAAAAAAATTATTTTAAACCCTTGAATTAGGTTGGAAGTACTTATTATATAACTCACTAAAAGAGTTAAGTGTACATTTGATTATCTATAGCTTGGATTACTTAAGTTCAAAAACTGGAGAATTGTGTTGAATTGAAAAAAATATGTTTCCAATCCTCTCTCTAGTTAAATGATGGGGTATTTTGTTAAAATAACCCAACTTGAGTATACACTCTTTATTAAATACTAAGAAGTACAAATCCAAAGTCCAATTCTATATTGTGTGTGTTCCTCGGTCCCGGCACAGATTTATCTGATTTCCAAACCCTTCCTACACCTCTGACAAGACATCTTGTGAATGTGTGGAATGCCAGGAAATCACCCTACCATTACACATTAGCGTAAGTGCGTATAACCCGAACGGGTAGTAAGACGCGGTGCTAATAATAATAATAATATATTGTGTGAGGACAATTTTTTTAATATATTTTTATTTTCAAACCCCTCCTTCCCTTACAAATTTCTGGCTTCTCCATTGTTTTCTTATATCACTTTGAAAGTGAAATTTCTAGAACCTCCAGTTTTAGATACATAGTTATACTTTTTAACGTGTCTGAGATGATTTAATTCAGTCAAAAACTTGACCATGTAGAGATAAATAAACCCGCTCAACAAACATATTCTATCTTTGAGTAAAACACTTTTATCCATGTGAGAATCAAACCCTATAGTAAATACTGAAATGCTCGTAGCTTGTGTCAAGCATAGGGCGTAAATGTCCTAGAGGGGCACTACAATAAAATGTAGATTTTATTGTTTAAAAAAATTATTATTTAAGTTAAATAATCTAATAGATATTTCTAAATAAGAAAATAACATCCAAACACTTTATCCGACGTCAAGAATATATACATATATTTTTTTAAAGATTAATTGACAACATAACTACTTCTTGTAGCATCGGATGTTTTATGATAGACACGAAACAAACATAAATAGTCAAGACTTACCCTGTTGTTTGCTTGTTGACTGGGGCTGCGTGGAAGAACGACACAAAACCACCTAACGCACCTTCACCGAACCGGGAAAATTGAATACTGACTGTGAAGACTGAATGGCAAGTTCAAGCCAACGCCTTGGGTTGAATGGACTTGCGCAGTAAAGAGATCCCCTCCGAGAAGATTCCCGAACGCCCACGGCCTCTCTCGAAGCGAATCAACATGCGCTTTCTTGTGTTCCTTGTTTATTCTCGAATGTTATTCCCCCCTTTTTTTCCATCTTCTCCTCTTCTGTGCTTTAGGGTATATATTCTGGTGCCTGTGGCTACGAACTTTACATTTGGGCCTGAGTAATATCAGGGATATGATAAGCTCCGGCTTTCAGCTACGTAAAATGTAAGAATTAAATCCATTTTCGGCAAATTAAACTTTTTTTTTAAATGTAAATCTTTTCAAAATTCAATTTTGGCTTAAATTTCAAAAAACTTTAAAATCAATCTGACAGTTAGGAACATAGTTTTTTTTTAGAGATCACTTCACTGCAAGGTCAGGGCGACTTATCGCCAGTAGAGTCACGAATAATCGATTGTATCGATTATGTACTGTATTGTTTAAATTAATGTTCACGGGAACTATTTTATATTTGAAATTAGTTTATCTAGTTGCCATTTGCTACGTCCCGTTTTAATGGGCGAATATTTAATATTTGAATTTAACATATCTTATTGTCATACGCTATGTGCCATTTCTTATGGACAAATATTTAGTATTTGAATTTAACATATCTTATTGTCATACGCTATGCGCCATTTCTTATGGACGAATATTTTATATTTGAAATTAGTTTATCTTGTTGCCATTTGCTATGTCCCATTTTAATGGGCGAATACTTAATATTTGAATTTAACTTATTTTGTTGTCATATGCTATGTGCCATTCCTAATGGACGTATATATTATATTTTAAATTAGATTGTCTTGTTGTCATTGACTAGGTGCCATTTTTAAAGGATTAATATTTAATGATGGAATTCAAATTATCATGTTGTTATTTACTATGCGCCATTTCTTATGGGCGACATCTTAAGTTAACATTTAAGTAATCTGATGAATATTTAACCTCAGACTCTTTAGCTTTGACTTCAATTCATAGTTGTTTATGAATTTAATCTATTTTCTTTATACATCGCAACAACAACAATGTATATATTTAATGGAACTGTTAAACATCTAATTGAGCTATAGCTAATAAATATCGACTAACTTTGACTTATACTAATTCTTATTATATATATATCCCATCATACCCAAGGTACTACGTAAAATATATATCTATTGTTTATTGTGAATGGTAGGCAGGTTGCAGTCTCTAACTTTTCCTGAGGTAGACGATCCATTTCGATAGCTCAGCAACAGGTGTGAGAGTTGCGAGCTTCAGTATTTGAATGTTTTGAGTATAACATTCAAAGTCTTGAACTCCATAGCACTCACTTCTGTTGTTGTTCCCCCCTTTTTGTATTTTTTTGTATTATTTGGGCATCCTCCCCTTGAGGATGTTACATTCTATAGTTTTATTAAAAACAGTCACTTTTTCAGGAAATCACTTAGATATTTAATTAAAAGCTATCGGAAATGATACATTTTGCACATAATTATTAAAAGGGGTGAGCGGGGAGTTGCCACATATTGTTTATCTCTCTCTCTCTCTATATATATATATATATATATATTTTTTTTTTCTTCTCTCTTTTTTTTTGGTCTAGTAGTTTTGCGTCACGCAGAGGATGGAGTGTATTTTATCGTAGGGTCCACAGATACAACTGTGGTGAAATTTTTAAGTCGTCTCATCTAGGGGCTTAAGAATCTCTTGAGTTGGCACTGTTATTATTAGTAAATCTAGATATAAGTTCAAACCCAAGTGAAGAAATTTCTCGTTTAGTCCAATCCCTCAACTCCCCAGAGTTTAATATGATTAAAATTGTTACCCTTGAGCAACCTTTTTTTTAAATCAGTGAGTCTTACTACCTGTTCGGGCTATACGCATACATGATAATTACTCTGATGGAATAGGGATGAGAAAGAAATCATTATACCTATATTTATAAAACCTAACCACATTTGCGTGGAAAGAGAGTGGAAAATTATTTAGGAAAAACCACCCTCATTGAACCCAACCAGGATTTGAACCCCAGCCTCTTGCTCTCCAGAAGGTAAGTATATCACGAGAGTGACGCCTTAAGCCGTTTTGCCACTGAAGCAGGTAATCTTGTTTATTAAAACCTGAGAATACTGGTGTTGGTGCCGGGCAACATTATTATTTCAATTATATTTTTATGCTTAGCTTTTTTTTTCAGCCTACTTGGTGAATGCCTTATACTTTTTACACGTGACTTATTCACACTCTCTTTCAGATAATCCATTAATAGTTTATTAATAAAATCATTCCTTAGATTTAGAGTGCGTTCACACCCTGTATAAAGACGGAAAAACATTATATCAGAGAGACTGCAATTTTCTTTTCGACACGGAAACCCATTTACCCATTTCCCATTGTGAGTCCTTTCTTGCCAGATATGAGAACTCTCGACCTTATTGGAACCCATCTTTCTAGGGTTAATATGAAGAAGGTGACCAGCCAGCTAGGTGACAGTTGGTCGAACAGAGCAACAAATCACTGAGCCAAAGATGACTGTTTTTTACCGAATATTGATGAAATGATAATACAAGATGAAAGACACGTTTGGTTTTTGCTTTTAATCTCTTAATATAACGAGATAATATATTATTTTTTAAAAGCACTATTTAATGTTTATTTTTAAAGTCACGGCTAGACGAAAAAATAAAGTACAAACAATTTTAAGCTCATTAATAATTTCCTAGCACTGAACACACAAACCAGCTTCAAGATTTATAATCTCGTATCCGGGTAAAATAATTAACTTTTTCCAGGCTATGAGTTAGGGATACCTACCACCTCGTTGAAGGGAAACATTCTCACACTTGTGTATGCATTATGGGAGTGACAATTCTAAGATTCAAGCATACTATAACTGTCCTAAATTTGTTTAAAATATGTTAGTATGCTCCTATTGAAAATAAGTTTATTTGTTTGAGAAAGACTCTACTTATATTTCCAACCAATTAATTGTATCACACAGCTGCGACATTTCACGTGGAACATAACTGAAAATGATTTCACTTATTATAAAGCTTAAGAAGTGAGGTTTTTAATCCTATGGTAATTTTGCTGAGAGTCATATTTTGTACAAGCAAACTTTTTAAACAACGTGGGATCTTTGGACGTTTGTAATGCGTTTGAGCGTTTTAATAGGCAGCCTCCTTAAACAATATATTTAAAAATTAGACCAAATACCAAATCATGTTAACATTGCGTAAATATATATAATATTTATTACTCTAAAAATATCTGAAAGATGATGGTAGAGTCGTAATAAATAGTAAAAAGAATCATTTCAGACTGTTAAACTACATTTAACTAGTATTAGTCCAAGGTTAAATTTCTAGAGTAATGGTAGGGCTAAGCCCAATCTATGCACTAATGTTGTGCTAGACCAGAGGTCCCCAACCGTTTTGTACCTTAGAGCACATTCAAAACTAACGGTAGTGCGGCGGGTACCAATCACTTTTTCAAGGCAAATTTATAGCCGAACATAATTCATAATGCAAATAACATACACACAAAAATAAATATTATTAAAAAAAAATTGTGAGTTTAAAATAAAATAAAAAAATATCTTTTAAATTCGCACATAAAATAACGCAAATGGAATTCACGCAAAGCTAGTCCAAAACCAGTTTAAACAAATGAAACTATTTTTACCGAACCAAAAGTCGATGTCAATAAATAAATAAAAATACTGCTTTATTTACGGTTTTGATAAGACCAAAATAAATACACATTTAAATAATTCAACTACTCACCACCATTTTGGTGCTTAGGTACATTTTTAAAATCTATATTTCTGTAATTATTCAGGCAACAAAGCTTGGTAGACTCATGTCAAGATATTTACAAAGGAAATATAAGTATTACCATGGTATTAGTGAGTATAATGATAGTTCCGAGTAATAAAGTACACTTTGTAAATGAGCCGGAAAGAAATAGGAATGAGAGGGAGGGATTGGAAAGAGGGGGGCTTTCAATCACCAATTTCTTGAGAACAACATACCTGGAGATAATCACAAACTTGATTTTTGTGGGAAAAGTGACATATTAAGATTATTAGTCGAGTACATTTCAGCTGTGGTCAAAAGATGGCGGGTACCATGGCGTCCGCGGGCATAGTGTTGGGGACCCCTGTCCTAGACCCTCCATCTATGCTTACTCTAGTTCATTTTACCTCGCCCCTTTTCAAACACTAATCCATAGCGACCGCCAACCTTTTCACCCTCTTTTCCCTCCTCCATCATATTTTATCCATCCTCACCACCTCCCCCCGGTCAGCATGTGTACCAAAACTAAGGATGTGAAAAAAGTATCGATACTTTACTAATATCAATATTTTCCTTCCGATAGTAGAATTTTTTGACTCGATACTTTTTTCCGAGACTTTTTTACTGATATTGGTACTAACACTCCGGTATCGGATGGATATTGAAAGAAATAACTTTTTTGTTATCTTCACTCATGCTGGGAATTTTAACTGCGGTGGACTGTGGAGTAAGAACACGTGACACTATTTCTCAATTCTCACTCATTTTCTGCATGGCAAGCAAGAAGCAACTATAGCATTCAATTTCCATTAGCTCATCGTAATTAATAGCTTTTAATCATAACTCCATTATAATTTCCAGTGTTTAAATAATTATGAAAATACAATTATGATGTAAAATCTGAAATTATTATTACTAGATTTAAAAAAATATTTTAATTAAAATTTCTATCCCGATACTTACTGTTATCGATACTTTTCTTTCGATACTAGTATGGTATCGATATTTTTCTTCCTATACATTTAATGAGTACAGTATCGATACTTTTGTTTCGATACCATATCCCTACTCGAGGGGTATGCTATATTTTAAAAGCTACACCAACCAGCTTCAGTTCAAGGCTACGATCCTTTTGTGCACAAATAATTTCCATGCTAGCTATAATATAAGTTACCCGTCTTATCCAAGTACTTCCTTTTCAGATACATACATACAAAGATATGTTTAAAGTTCGTTCACGATAGGTTTTTATTTGGATGACAGTTCGAAACTCCTTTGTTTAGATTTTGGGTTGCCAAAACTTGTAAAAAGATCACTGTTTTGTTATGAATGTAAATATCTTTAATTACCTGTTATATATTACATTTAAAATAACGTAAACTTAAGTTTTCTCATACTATTTCATTTTTTTAAATAATTTCTTTTTATCCAACTCGAAACAATATTTTAAACATAATTAAAAGTACTTATTCTTCGTTTTGGAACGTTATTGATTTTGTGTAATATAGTGCACACATCAATATTGTTTATTACAGGCATCGTATTTACTTGGAAAAGAGAAAATTCTTGTTATATTTTTACATACAATAAGTGATTTTATGATTATTTTATCGTATTTTGAAATTTTGAACTGAATAAAATATTTTCATCAACTGCGTATCTGCATAATTGTAAAAACCCTGTTTACCGTCATGTTCAATCATAGCGTTTAAATTCGTCAGTCGCCATTTTGAAGCAATGTTCGTTAAAAGTTTTTGTGAAAGTGGTGTGAATATTTTTTAAAGTGGAATAAAACAATAAATAAACTTTGTGTTCGTCCTCAAATAAACATATAAATAATATTGACCTAAATTACTGTGGTTAGCTATCACATTAATATATTACCATCTGTTTTCATTACAGTCATCCAAAGTGATAGATGTCAGCTGTTGGCGTAGTGATATATTAGGGACTACTTCTAGTAACATTTTGAGCTGTCATCCAGCTAAACTTAGGTCGTGAATGAATTATAGGTGTGTATGGAACAACACGAGGACATAGAATGAGGCGAGAAGGGGAAAACATATTTAAATAATCTAATTTAGCTTATCCACGTAAATATATGTCTAAATAATAACAATGTACAGTAGCAAGGCGATTTGTTTTGGTCTTGCCTTCGTATGTTCTTTACAGTAATAATTGCACAATTGCGTATAACCCGAATGGGTAGTAAGACGCGGTGCTAATAATAATAATTGCACAATTCACTTACTGATTGGGTAAAAAAGTCGAGTTTCGGACCTGGATGTGTAGCTGTAACAGCAAAAGCAAAACTAACAGACTGATTGCCTCTGGAACGATGCGTTCCGGAGCTGACTATTATTAGCAGAAATCGAACAAATCCTTCGCTTTGGCTTGGAAGTGATGTGTTTCAGACCTGGCTGCGTGGCCGTAGGGGCAATAGATCAAATCATTGAATGGTTAGCTTTAAGCCTGTAAAAACTTTCAAAATTTTGAATTGATTCGAAATTTTAAATATTAATAATTGGAAAGATTTAGATTCAATTCAAAATTCCTAGTTTAAATAAGTCCTGGAGTCAGATTCGATGGGCTTAGCTTAAAATTTTAATTTATTGTTCATAATTGCTTAACTAATTATTATAATCAGACCGGAAACCAGTGGCGTTGTAAAGTGAATAGAGAAATAAACTTGAGTCCCAGCGAATCGTGTGAGTGACAGCTGTTTGCGATAGTAAATATCTTGTATTTTAGGAACGTAGTTAGGCCCACCTTTTAGTAAATATTAATCAACCTTTGCACTGTGATTAGAAAAGAAATGTGATCTATATTTGATTTTTAACCTTTTAAGATTAATGCTATTTATTTTTCTAGTAAACCTAAAATGTGTCTAAAATGCTCATAAACATTTTTTTTAAACTTGAATATTATTCAATTGGATTAGAACACTTAATATATTAAGATGTTAACCACAAATTCGATTTGAAACATTATCATACTTAAACTAAGCTAAACTACTTAATTGGAATCTGAGCATATTTTTAAAATAAGATATTTGATTTTTGGGATTCGACCAGGACTTGATATAGTAAAATAAATTTAACGTAATATTCAATTTGGATTCGACTATATTTTTTTTATTCATGAGATTGAATTCGAGTCAGCCAAGACTCAAATCGAATTTGAAAATAAAAATTATAGATTCACACAGGACTCATTTAGTTGAGAGATTTGGATCCGACAGAGTGACTGTAGCAGCGCTTACACAGCTCTATGACTCTCCGTTTGAGAACTATGAGCTTAGGATCTAATTGAGTGACTGTGGTAGAGCACACACAACTAGATGACTGGTTTGTTCAAGAACGAAGAATTTTTAATCTTACTGAGTGGCTGCAACACCATTTTAACATCTCGCTGAATGGCTTGCTCAAGAATGATGAACTTAGGATCTAACTGAGTGACTGTGGTAGAGCACGCACAACTGGAGGACTGGTTTGTTCAAGAACGAAATATTTTAATCTTAATGAGTAGCTGCAACACCATTTTAACATCTCGCTGAATGGCTTGCACAAGATTGATGAGCTTAGGATCTAACTGAGTGACTGTGGTGGAATATGCACAACTAGATGACTGGTTTGTTCAAGAACGAAGAATTTTTAATCCTACTGAGTGGCTGCAACAGCATTTTAACATCTCACTGAATAGCTTGCTCAAGTTTGATGGATGGGCTTAGGATCTAATTGAGTGACTGTGGTAGAGCACACACAACTAGATGACTGGTTTGTTCAAGAACGAAGAATTTTTAATCTTACTGAGTGGCTGCAACACCATTTTAACATCTCGCTGAATGGCTTGCTCAAGAATGATGAACTTAGGATCTAACTGAGTGACTGTGGCGGAGTATGCACAACTAGATTACTGGTTTGTTCAAGAACGAAGAGTTTTTAATCTGACTGAGTGGATGTAGCAGCACTTTCACAACTCGTTGAATGGTTTTTTCAAGAACAATGAATTTGGGGTCTGACTGAGTGGTTTTAGCAGAGCTTGCATGGAAATTGCTGCTATTGTTTAATGTGGTGCGTTGGGGCAGAATACATGAACAAATGGCGTGTGATTGGATTTACCCTAAGCCCTCTCTCTCCCCCATGCCTCTTGGTAAACCTCTCTCTTCTTCTCGAGGTCCGTTTTCTCTCTCACACACTTATTGATCGTGACGAATACTAAACCTAGATCATGGTCGAGAACGTTGAGAAATTGAGTTACAGGTAAATACACTATTTCAAATCTTGGTAAGGTTGAATTGTACTACCCAAATGACACGATAGCGGGGGGGTGCTAATTATTTTTAAATATCCATATTATGTTATGAGACTATTTCTGTTCGGTTAAAAACAACAAGATCGAATAGGGCAGTCTTGGGAAATATTTTTCCATTTTATTTTTAGACACGTCTAATACAAGAGGTTTGTATTTTGTTTCTAATCTTATTACAAGTCAAGGCTATCTGAATTTAATAGAACTAGGGAGAACGAATGTAGAATGTAGGAGAAATATCCTCATATTTACGTTGAGAGATAGTCAGTCATAAACTATCAGCGAAAAACCACAATTAGTATACCATGCCAGGATCCAATTCCCAACCTCATCATCACTGTCAAACTAGACATGTCTAGTTTGACTTTTAGTCCACGTGCCCAAGGATAGGGGTAATAAAATAGTTATTATTGATTAAGTATAATGGGATCAAAATTAAAATGTTAGTTAAGAAGTTCATCAACATTCATTTAGAGGAAGGATGCAACGTCACTTTGTTAAAAAAAAAAAGTTTCGAAGTGCACTTGTCTTCAATTCGAACTCGAGCTTAGAACTCCATATTTTAGATTTGTTCATGCCAATCAATCCCTCTGGTTCAGAGCTCTCCCAGTATTTATGATACAAAGTATTATGTAAACATTGCCGTGACCCAAATTTTTATTTAAGAAAGGTCCAGAAATAAAATATTGTATACACTATATGCACCATCCTCAACCCCAAAATAAATATTTGCTGGTACCATTGTTATGTGTATAGGGGGTGGACTTATAGGCAAAAAGAAGACAAATAGTCACTAAAAATAACAAAAAGAAGTACATAAATAATGATTAAAAATAAAAATTGGCACATAATTAGGCATTATAAAGTAAAAAGGCACAAAAATACTCAATAAAACCCATATTATCTATTCTTATATTCCATAATAAATTCTCCATCTATGGTGATTAGTTACTACTACAATTAACAACTAATTATAGCGACTTTTTTTTGTGTAAATTTAGTTATGTTGTCTGACAAAAGTTTTTATATTGCAAGAAGCTTCTCTCAACTTCTCATCGAGTCATCGGACAAAACTTAAGACGAACTAGCTCAGCTGAATTAAACTCAACTTCAAGGAAGTATGTAGTTTGTCCTTCTAGGATCCCCTGCAATACTTGCCATTGCTTCCAGCTAAGAGATCCACTGCAATATTTGGTGAGGTTTGTTGACGATGGCTCGTGCCGACTGGATCAAAGCACCTACTTCACGCTTCCCTCTATTATCCGCATGACGCTCACAGCTTTCATAATAGACAAGTCCCTCCCTCACCTCTCAAAATCAGCGATAGATTATTAGGCAGGAATCTCAAAGTCCACTGACTAAATAATGCTCTTCCACACGAATTATCTGCAGGAATTTTCTATATATTTAAATAAAATACTATGACTCTCTGATAACTGCAATTTAAATAAACTCAAGTAAATGGACAGGTACATACTGTACATCTAATCAGTATAAATATTACAAACGACACAACCACGGATTGAAACAACACAGCCGTGGGCCAAAAGAAAATCTTCGTTGCTAGTCGTTGATATCTGAATATACTAGACCACTATAACCAGTGGTTGTTTGTCCTTACCTACTACAATCATCTACGTGGAGTAGACATGCGTTTGTTATTCCCTATCGGCAGGTACGCGATTGGAAGAGTGACATCCTAAGAGGAGAGGGAGGCAGTAAGGGTGCTTTAGGGAACCAGTGGACGAGGAAATAAGAGGTCGGACTGGAAGTACAGAGTATTGATTGGTATAAAAGCAATTTCCAAAATAGTTTCCCAGCATTTAGCAAAAAAGAAGAGAAAAGTTACTTTTAGACTCTTGTTTGTACAATAGGCACAAACATACAAAATAGGCGTTTATAAGCACCATAAAATTATCACATTATTATCGCAACCACCTAAAATAAACTTATGGCTCAAAAACCAACGTTTTAAGATATAGGAATAAAAGAATATTTAGTGCAAAATCCGCCTCTGAGCAATGTCAGGGTGGGTGAGTTAAATATGATGGAATAAGTTCCAGGCAAGGAGCAGCAAGTGCCCAATATATTGGCTCCGAATGGACCAAACCTCGGGTAAGAGGAGTAGCTCAAACTAATGGTGGGCCAAGGGGGAATACAGTATTCATTCAGGAGAGGCGGGAATCCATGCAAACATTATTACCCTCGAGACAGCAACAAGACAACAGCTGAAGATCTATAGCACGGAAATTACAGGGACAGATCCTGGTATCAGGAGCATAAGAACATTAAGTTTTAACAATTTTATTTACAAACGAAAGTGTCATTTTAGAACAACCTTTGTAATTTGTAGATATATTTAAATACACCTAGGGACGGATTTACGACTCTGCCGTACACAGGCATTAGATAATTTGCCGCCCGCCTTTCCTACCTTAATTTCTAACGTTATAAATCCTAGTTCACCCCATTCCTCTCTTCATACACCGACACACATATGCCACATACTTAAGTGTTATTTGTGGAATAGCATATACAAATTGATTACATTATTTTATTGTTTATAATAGTGAGGTTTTAAAATCAGTAAGAATCTAAGGAAAGACTTAAAAAAAATTGAAATAAATATTTTTATATTATCACAATACACAAATCCAAATATTATTTAATTTAACAATATAAAATTTCCATTAGTAGATTGTAGAATATGTGACTACAAATTAAATATTAGCATGTACACAATAAGAAAATAGTCTATACTATCTTTTGACTTGATTTTTGCTGAGCGTACTGGTCGATGATTCCAGACAAATCCCTTTTATCCAATAAGTGACCTTCAATTAAGATTATTGCCAGTGAATTAAGGCGATACTATGTCATGTTGGTACGCAGATACAGAAAACCCCAACAATTACACACACGATGAAGCCATAAAATTATTTTAACTGGCAGAGAAAATTAGGTCTAATTTTACGTCATTCAAAATTTGCCGCCCCTAAAATCTGCCACTGTTGGCACGTACCTACTAGGTCTATGCGTAAATCCGCCCCTGACTAAACCGACAGTGAATGTAAACACACATTTCAATTAGTTTAAATCAGTTGAAAAATGACACCTGAACACAGGAATCGATCCCTGGACCACTGGGAATACGGATCGAATCTTTAATAGCTCAGTGCTAGAGGATCGACACGTTAAGTCAAAGGTCTAGGGATCACTTACCGTGTAAAGGTGTCATTTTTAACTCATTGAATTATATTCAATGTTTATACATGTTTAATGTCCAATTAAGTGTTACAAAAATAAATACCCTAACAAACAAACAAATAAAGTGACAGGACTTGTTAAAGGCATGTTTGTAATAAGGTCAGGCATCGTTATCAAATGCTTGATGGAGATAAAATATCACTCGATGATTTAACGATATTTAATTTTCATCAGTGACATTTATTTTATTTTAAATTTTTATTAATTTAATTGTTCTTTTATGAGAACTGAAAAGGATTGTATTACAGCCGTACGTAGTCTGTACATACTACACTAAAATAATACTCGAAACTTATCGCGTTAAAAACTGTTTACATACACACAATTAAACTTTAAATCTGTGTTTCGACTATTATATCCATTATATATTTTTACACATGTATGATTGGTTTGAATAAGAATAAATAAGTTTTGTAATCATTGACATTTTTGAGATCGAGATTATGATGAATCTAATTTTTTGTGCCTCCAAACAAACAAAAGGTGATCTTTGCAATTAGGCCTCTTTGTTCCTGGACCTAGATCCAAAATGGATTGACGGACTTGTTCAAACTAGATATGTAGCTGCTATGTGACTATACCCTCAGTTATTTAATTTGGACCCCGGCCCATACATTAAGGAGAGTTTACTAATGAAACTCTTTTTAAAGTTCCCAAATTATTAGCGATAGTGTTTGAGTGTTTAACATGACCAACAACACTGTATACGTGGTTTTTGTTGAAAAACTTGTTTAAGGGTAGCTTACTGATGAAGGATTAAAAAATATAATCTAAAATGACCTCAATGATTTTGTTTAAAATATATATATGGTAGTGAAAATATAAAAAAATTCATACTTATTTTCGTGGAAACATTTTTTTAAGGTTAGTTTACTGATGTCTGTTTTTTTATTTAAATATTTAAAACATGTATTTAACAATTTGATTTAAAATGTGTGCATGGTAAGTTGCTTACAGTATAAATAACTTTGGATATTTGTTTTTATTAAAAACTCATTTAATAGTACATATGTACAAACATAATACTTAGTCACGCCGTTCCCTTACTGGGTAGGCAAGAAACTGTGCATATAGCTCATAAAACAACTCCGTATTTAATCTATCCTCACTAGCTTTCTCCACACTTCTCTATCATTGCTTACTCCCTTCGCTTCAACAACATTCACACATCGAGTCATACATGTTATTTTATTTTTAAAACCAATGTTTCTCTTTTTTTCACAAAATCGTCTACCACATTTAGCCACGTCTTACATGGCTTACCCCAACCCTTTGATCCACACACTATACCTTAATATATTTGCTTCGCCACTCGATCCACACTCACCCTCTTAAAATGTCCAAACCAACGTAAGAAGCTTCTGTCGCATTGACCTATTGGATTCCCTTTCAAATCGCACTCCTTCAATAACCATTCATTACTTACTCTGTCCTTACGAGTTTTTCCACATACATTTCTTAAATATCTCATTCCGACAGTATTCATCTTTTATTATTATTATTATTATTATTATTATTATTATTATCATCATCATCATCACTTCTTACTACCTGTTTGGGCTATACACATATCTATAGCCTATATTATGCCAATGTGCTAGGAATGAGGAAGGTTGGATTTATATGAAGTGTGCCTGCATTTGCATGGATGAGTAGGAGAAAATAATTTAGGAAACACCCTAAATGCATCCAACCAGGGTTTGAAGCCCGATATCCCTGTCATTGGCAAATCTAGTCTATTGTGATAGTGACGCCTTAGACTATGTGGCAACCGAATCACTTTTTAATTATTATTAGTAGATCCTTATGTTTATTTTTAATACCTTATTTAGCAACCTTTATTAGTAATTTGACCTCTAACATTCTTGGGCCTCTCGAAATATTTGTTTTTATGGTTGTTGTTTTTTTTCAGTAACTGTCAAGAGCTCGGCCCTCTTGAGTCTTGACCGTTGTTTCCGTAGCGCAAACTCTACATTTTTTTTGAGTTTGATTTATTTCACGGAAGAAGAGCCAAACTCAGATAGTTATTAAAGGAACTTACCTATCATCAATATGCTTTTTTTTATATTCTCCACAATTTTTCTTTATTAAGTTCTACTTAAATAGTGACAATATTTATTGATTTTAGTTACAGTTCTTCATTGTATTATTTTTTAACATCCATTATATCTTTTAATTCATTAGCTAGCTATTAGTTTTTACTTAAGTGATTATTTGTAAATGTATTATTATGTATGCCTCAGTGCTGGCCTTTTACAAATCTTGTGATTGTTGGCCAGCATTGCAATAAAGGAAATTGAAATTGAATTTAAATTAGCATTATCATCCTAATACTAAGGCCGATCATTATATTAACTATTATAATCGGAATAAAAGTAGCTTACGTAACAAATTGAATACTATCTAAATTTATATTTATGCTTTCGTAAAGTAAGTATTATATATACAAAATTGGTTTAAAGCAATAAAACCCGATTTCAAATAAAAGATTAAGCATGAAGAATATTCCCAATATTCCACTAGAAACGGTCCTCATATCATGAACCATGAAGGACGTAACATGACAATCTGTAGACTGTCCACCTTTTCTTTCACAATCATCCAACCTCCCCACCCCATCATCCGACACACAATGGCTCCCCAGAGCCTCTTTACCCCTAGACTTATCAGCGTCATTGACATATAAAGGAAGGAAGAAAGAATAGGAAATCAGTCAATAGGGAGGAGGAAAAATTGCTATCCTGGAGAAATTCTTGTAAGGATCTGTGAATTTAATAGATTTTTTGTGTGTGTCATTGTATGTGCCGTTTAGCAACATCCGTTCGCTTTTTAGTTCAAGCATTTTGTTTTAAGTGTTTATGATGTTAAGTTTTTTATTTAAGTTAAGTTTAACTTATTTTATAATACTATGGTATATTATAGATTACTAATTCAGAATAATGGGATGATAATGAAACATTAAAAAGATAAACATAGGGTTTTAAATAAAAGAACTGCGTCATATCTTTAGACCTAAATTACATTAATTTACCCAGAAAAGTAGCAAACTTACCTCGATATTATACTGCGATTTAAACTGCTCTAGTATCTGCGTGGTGGGTAGGCTGGGGGGCGTAGTTGCCAAATAGCGCGAGTTTGTGCGTTACAAGCATACTTACTACTCAGTGATTGTCAATAAATCTGGCAACGTGCATTGGCTGCTATGACAACTACCCTTCACGGATTGGTCGAGCATGGGACGAGCCTCCACTCCCCACTCCGGCTGCTCTGACCTCAATCTTAATCCAGTTTAAAACGTAGTATAATTCATGCACATCACAAACTGATTTGTGACGGCTAACCACATGCTCAGTCCCGATAGCTGAATCAAATTCAATTAAGTGAAAGATGACACCCTGGACTTGAGAATTGAACCTGGGACCCCAGAATTTTTGGGTTCAATCCCCGTGGCGAGGCTGTCATTTTTCACTTAATTGAATTCCTTTGATCTATTACACAATTAGATAGGGCCATAGTGTAATCCGTTAAGGTAAGAGAAAACTGAGGGTACGCTCCAGTTACCCTAAATATATCAGTCTTACCCATAGTCTTGTCTTATAGTCTTTATCATATAGAGTACCCAAGGAGGGTAAGCTAAGTTACCTCTCAGGGTAAATTGAGAGTACACTTATTTTTAACTGTAAAAATCATAGATAAGAATAAAGGACGTGCTGATCCGATTTTAGCGTCTGATGTTTTGCAGCCATCTCTAAGAGAGATTGGTTCGAATCCCTTCTAGGAAAGTAAAATATGTGTGATTTCAAGAAAACTAAATAAAATCTGTCACAGATTTCATAAGCTTTTAAAGTTATTGGATACATTTAATATATATTTTCTCAATTATATAATATGTTGCATCTTTATATATAAAACTCTCCCTTTTCACACGGCGGCCCGATGTTGTCCACTCAAACTACTGGTTAGCGTGGAATCGGGGGGCTCTAAGTGACTTAGGTGACTGGATAGCTACCACCGAGAGTATGGAGTTATTCTGATGGAATGAGTAGGCCGTGGGAGGAAAAGACTTGTGCATTACAAGGAAGTGTACAAAGAGTTATATTTTATTAAGTGAAAATAATAGTCTACATTACAATGGGTACATAAAACATACTGAACCGAATGAGCGAGCGTGTGCGAACCTCAAAGACCCCACGTGGCGGTCTAAGGGGCCCGGTTCGACCCTAAGCGGCGAAGCCACCAGCCAGTGATTTTGCAAGCTCTCCTTAAACTCGTTGGTTATCGAATTCAATTTGGGACTTACATACTATATGAGAACAAGGGCCAAGGTTGTTAACGACAGGATGTAACATAATGCCAGGAAATGGATGAACATCTTACTAGAAGTAACTTATAAAACAGGGCATTACATATACATATTTTTAGATTGTCAAGATATTATCCGATTTGTATCTGTCTGTGTCCTTAAGTACCACTGACGCTACTAGGTTCAAACCTAACAAAACCACAAAACTTCTTTCTCTTGCTAAGCCACATCCTTTTGTCACGCCAAACTAACAAGAGTTAACTAATATTATATTTAATAACCTAGCTACTGTACAGATGCTAATTAATTCACTCAAGACAATAAACTTCTCGGCACTCAAAAGGTATTGTGTATATACTTTAAGTATGAATATCCTTACGCATTGATGTAGGAAGATGGCAGCCTCATCACGCTACCAAGCACTTTCGTTCCTCGTTTGCTTTATAATAATACGGTATTTTTATTTAAATACCTATACCTTCTTTACCTAAACCTACAGGTATATTTCTTATGTATATTTAAAGTATACGAAATTTGTTCACTACTCAAGAAAAATTAACTTAAAAATTGATAAGTGAAGTTTATTCATCTAAAACATTGTAATACCAGTAATGTAAATATTGAAGGGAATGATATATAATATGACAGTTTTAATCCTACATGAAACAAAATAATAAATAAAATATTTACTAATAAATATATTGTAACTGCTACAGTTCCCAATGGTATTTTAATTCATATAAACCATAAGTCAATTGTACCGTTATAGTGACAGCTTTGATGGGATAAATAGAAGAGTGAGGCTTTATATATGTGGGGTTATCTTAAATTTAATCTATTATATTGATCACAAACATATCAATGATGTATAAACACACACCATACTACCATAGTTTCTACGATCTCAGCATCATTACGTCATACAATGAATCTAATTGCCCTCGTTTTTAATTTGATTGAATAACATTAAAGCAAGATAAAAGTGGTAGCTATGTTTTAGTTATTCTTAAAATGTTAGTCACAAAATTACGTATCTAAATGATCTAAAGCTAGACTAAATTTGGAAATGTAATATTCATTTCACGTGTAATAATAATAATAATAACCTCATCATAAACATTGGTAGAAAACGTAACTTCTTGGCGCCCGAATACAAGACAATTGAATATAGAGCCCACTAATAACTAGCACATGCGTATCATGAACAATCAAGGCGCACATTGAGAAGGTCAGGATCCTTGATAAAACGCCACGTATGTACATGTATACCTTGCTGGACTTATGATCCAATCTTATAAGCTGCGCCATAGTGAAACCATGCAAGGCAAGTTTCATAACCTTCAGGAGAAACGAAGGGTACAGTAAGTGCACCATACTATAATTTCTCCTCAAGGAGAATAAATCAATAAAAGAATTTTCTAATCTGTCTACTGAAACTTATTTTTAAGTTGTGTTCAAATAATAAACATAGAAAATGTATTTTTTTTAAAACTAGTTAAAAATACGCAAATTGATTTTTAGGACCACTACAGAAAACAAAAATCTCCATCAAGATTCCATTTTGTTATTTTGAATGTTGTAATAATTAAAACGCTAGCCTGATAAGAAATGTCTATACGCCATCGTAAGGGTGATATTATTGCATAATTAATGGTATTATTTTATTAATTAAAAGTTCTGGTATTAATTTTTATAGTTTTTTATTTTAATTTTAAATGAATGAACTATTTAAACTAGCTAGATATCACACGCATTTTATATTAGATAAAAGCCCGACTATTGCGTTAAATGAATCTTAGCTATACGTGTTCTTGTCGAGAAGGAAGGATCACCAACAGTGAGGAGATGTGCGCATTTCAAGGGGTATATCAAGCGACATTTCCTTCTCGAAGCTTCCTAGAAGAAAAGGGGTGAGGTCATCCAGGTGCGTCTCTTTCCACGGAAAGTGCGTTGTATTTTTAAATAGAGACGTAGAAGGATTTCACCACACCTTACAACTCGACAGTTCTACACAAATAAATCTTACTACCCGCTCGAATATTAAATATAGTAATTTTGAATATAGATTTAAATAATAAATTATTGATATGTATAATTTCATATCATTACAATGTCTGCCTTTACGCCACAGTTTGCCTACATTGTTAGAGATATAGTATTTATAGCTGTAAAAACAGTATTTTTTCAAATTTATTTAACAAGCTATTGTTAGACAAATTGAGTTTTTAACACTTAAGATTACACTTAAAAATGAACCAAAATTAGCTTACACATAACGTACTTTTGCATCAGTTAAAGACTAAAATTTGACCCAGCATGGAAGAATTTTAGTCGTGATCCATTATTTTTTGAAGAACAATTTTTTAAGATCTTGATCATGGCTGGGGTCAAAAAGTTTTAAATGACATATATATATATATATATATATATATATAGTTTTATCTGGTTTTCATTCGAATGATCGAGTATCTCTATCAGCCGCATTTGAGGTATTTTTTAGATAAAAGTAAAAATAATTTAGCGAAAAACAAACAACATAATAGACATTGAAGTCTTTCAAAATTATTTTAAAATTCAATCAAAACAACCAAATAATAAAGACTAAAAAAAGTAAATAGTAAATAGTAAATTAGAGTTATATCACACTTGCTTTGGTGGCCGGATGGTTCAAGGCATCACTCACGATATTGACTAGACTGCCGATGACAGGGAAATCGGGGTTCCAATTCCGGTCATGTGTACTGAGAGTGGTTTTACAAAAAATGTTTTACACTCTCCCTCTACACAAATGCGAATACACTTCCTCTAAATTCAACCTTCCTCATCCCTAAGCTCTTAGCGTAATTATGATACATTTGAGTACAAACTAAACAGGTAGTAAGACGTGGTGCTTAAAAATTTTCATGTAAATTTAAAAAATAACGTTAAATTAATCAGATAATTCTTGTTAAGAACTTTCAACTAATTTATCTAAAAATTAAATTATTGTCAATATGATGGCATGTTCTTATTTTAATTTAATCTGTTTGTTTAAAATTATGTTACTGATACAACCAGTTTCATTATATAGAGCTTACCGTAAGAAGTAAAACATATATAAACACTTCTGTCATCTTATATTTTTGGCTGTAACACTGAGTGTAAAAGAGAAGAGCTAGCAACATCAAAGTAACACGAGGGTGCTTTGTTTTATAGTCTCCTCTTAACAAAAGAACAAGTGAAGTGGAGGGGGAAAGAGGAGAAAGGTGAAGGGTTGACACAGGTTCAAAAACCACCCTTAGCCTTAAACAAAATATTTCTAAGATCAATATGTATGTATTTGTAGTGCTCGCTAGTGCCATTACAAAGATATATGTATAAACTATCTTAAGTTAAGGGGTAGTATGAGAAAGGTGGATTAGGATGACTTAATACATCAGATTTTTCTAGGAAATGATAGAAAGCCTTAATTTTAAATAATTAAACGCCCAAAAAGTTGTATATATGTTTAAGTATTCATTTTTTAAACTGGGAAGATCTAGTGCATGGTAAACTATTGTATGTTTTATTGCTGATAAAAAAAATTATTTTAAATCAAGGAAGGGAGAAGCTTTTATTTAAGTATCCACACTTATATTTCAAAATAGAGTAAAATCAAATTATCGTGTTTTTAAAACAGATAAAACAAGTATTCTGAGAGAGAACTAGTAGGAGACGGTTTAACTTCCCAGCTAGCACATTCCTAAAAATTTGTTTTTTTCGTGTTTGTGTACCAACTCTAACTACCCCATGAGATTTATATTCACACTAAGAAGTAATGAGGAAGATAAAATTTAGATAAAATGTGCCTTAATTTGTAGACAGGGTGAGTAGAAACCTCTTGAATATAAGTAAACGTACTCACATAATAATAGGCCAGGATTCTAGCCACAACCTCTCTATCTCTGGCAGTATACTCTATTGTAAATTAGACCAGGGGTATCCAATTTTTTTTGCTGGCCACGAAATATCTTGGAAAAGTATTCTACTTTACTAAAAATTGATGTTTTAGCCTAGAAACGGAAAGTTTTGACTTGCGTGAGAAAAATTCATCTAAGCTCCAACTGAAGTGCATGTTTAATTTCTTCCTTACAGCTGCTGTATTATATTGTCTTATCAAAGATGGAATATTTTAGTCGGAAAACTCGTTTAGTATGTAATTAAACGTGTTTAAATTACCCCTTCTTATTTCATTCACAGTTAAATACCTATTCTCGTTTCTGAATCGCTTAACAAAGATTAGTCGATTATGATGCGGGCCCGCCGCTAGACTCGTGGATTCAATTGGGGCCTTCAGGCACTTTTAGGTTGTAAACGCCCACCGCAGACAGTGCGACCACTGTTACGAGCCTGTGTCAGACTGTGTTGAGGATAATTCATGAGAAGGCTAGATAGTGACTACAGATATTCTTTTTATAGGAATGGCTGTGGCTAGAGGTAAATATATATGTTTATGAGAGACTCTTCCATAGAACACTCCTGTCTGAGTTAAAACGTGATGTGTAGGAGATTTTTCCATAGAACACTCCTGTGTGAGTTGAAACGTGCTGTGTATGAAATACTCTTTCATAGAACACTCTTGTGTGAGTCAAAACGTGCTGTGTAGGAGAGATTTCCACAGAACACTCCTGTGTGAGTCAAAACGTGCTGTGTATGAAAGACTCTTTCATAGAACACTCCTGTGTGAGTCAAAACGTGCTGTGTAGGAGAGATTTCCACAGAACACTCCTGTGTGAGTCAAAACATGCTAAATGTTGTATATAACTGTGTATATTAAACCTTTCCATGGGATTTAATTATAATTAAGACATTTTTCAAAATAATAACGTCAAAATAGAAGTTTTTTTTTAAATCTTAAGGCTTTTAATGGTTGAAGTGGGATCAAATATTTTTTAATCCGTTCTATATTTATGTGACTATGTGCTTTGTTATTCTGGAGCTTCATCTGTCTTTAATAGAAAAAGTATATGCATGGTAAAATAGTTTTATTTGGTCAAAACACACTATATATATACACTTAGCTTAGTAACAAGTATTTAAAAAAAAGTATTGCTATACATTTGATCAATTAATCAGGGTTGCCATTAGCAGACGTGTGGCCCTAGGCGAACTTAGTTTTCGGGGCCCTTGGTTATCTGCCTCATAACCTTCCTTAAAAAAAATGCTATAACTTAATCTTTGTTTAGTGTTTTTACAGTAGTTTTCACCTATATACCGATTTCTAGCAGTAAAATAGGCTATATCAGGAAATGCCCTAAAAGGTGAATAAATGTATTAATTAATGTTAAAAACTATGTTTTATACATATATGGGTTGATCTCACCCAACCTTGCGTTCGATTTTCTTTACCAACGAGATTGATCCGTATAAAAGTACAAAGAATAAATTTTTGCAAGTTTGAACTAAATCTTTTAGTGCGTTCTAAAGTTATCATAAGACACATCATACAAATGCAATTTGGTGGAGTTAAAACGGATAGATCGCTTTATTCATTCAATAAATCAAACCACATGATTTGTGTATGTTTATATTTTTACACTCTGACAATATTTGCTAGATTTCCTATAAAGGGAGCCTACTTTATGAGGGCGCAAGTAAATATTTATCATCCAAACTTGTTTCTTTCCTCTGTTACCTTAACAATTGCGCCAGAACATTGGTTGTTGAAAATCATCAACCAACAAATATTATAACTATAATATACAGTACATATATTGAAACGAGGGTTCTTATTGGCTTGCCTATTGATAGGGATGTTTTCGAATGGAAAAAATCGTCGATGTCCCTATCGAAATGATAACATCAATGTGAAAAATCATTACTTGTAAAATATCGATTTTATAGAATAAATAAAACACTGTATTTTGATTTAAAAATCAACTTAACTGTAGATCATATTTAAGCGTAGGATGAGAGGAAGCTGGTTTGAGATTACATCCGTAGTACCGAAAAAAACACATATATATATATATATATATATTTATATATTTTTTTATATATTTATATATAAAATGATGGCATAAACATCGAACTTTAAATATCGTGTTGAAAACATCGATGCCCGATATTGATTCCCACCAGTATTTGCTATTGGGTGAAGTAGGACAAACTTTGACAAAGACAATAAACTGTTTGGAAATAAATATGGTTTTGAAATGAGTGATTTTACAAACAGTGGATGACGGATTGTGGTTATTATAATTATTATTAAACAGACAATATCAAAACTGACTGTTTTCAATTATTTTAAAAAAATTTGAGATGTCTGTATTATCTTATCTACATAATTTGTTTGAATTTAAATTTAAGTTTTTGATTTAGTGAATATAAATGTACTTCAGATATAGTTATTTAATTTATTTAAAAAAAGAATCAAAAACACCTGTTGTATTGATAAAAAAAAGACTATCTAAGAAATCGATATTTTTAAAAACATCGATGTTTTGAAGACCATGTTTTCTCCACGTCGATTTTAGTATCGATTGCAACAATGATGTTCTTATTTCGATGCTCATCCCTACTGTGCTGCCGTATCATTTGCACAACCCTAAATGTAGCCCCGATATTAACTGTTCAATCTACTCTAATCTTTAAGATAAAATATGTCCGGAATGTCTTGTAGTGGTTGCAGACGAGCAGGAGTATCGTCTGACACGCTACCTGATGACCAACTACGATCCTTCGGTCCGACCTGCAGAGAACTCATCGGAGCCGCTCAAGGTTATCTTCGGAATCTCCCTGCACCACATCATTGACGTGGTGAGTTATATTGGATATCATATCTGAGGGATCTCCCTGTACCACATCATTGACGTGGTGA